>CM068374.1:57512520-57602520 GCA_034769895.1 Magicicada septendecula
AAACAGAGACGACGAGAAATAACTTTCAATGTACAAGCGAAGAAAATATATTGTCACAGCGGAATTGTCTCCCAATTTGTTCTACCGATAAACATGATGATAACGTACGGAGACAACATACGGAACATTTAAAGCATCGTGTAATGCATTGAAGCACGCCCCAGCTAGGTGAAGGACCTCCCACCCTCCTCATTTGACATAGAAATATCTATTACTTTATAATGCCCGTTACGTTGAACGAGCGTAACGAGTTCTAAGTTTTAACTCGACCGTTTGGGATGTGTCTGTCTGTCTATCTGTATGGGGAATGCTTCACGATAACCTTTAAACGCATCAACACATTTTCGTAAAACTTCGCATGCGCGTAGTGTAATATAAATTTGAATATTTCCAGTGTTTATGAGACAAAATAATAATATCTCAGTGGCATTATTATATTGATAAACATAGTAGTAAAAAATTTAATGAAATTCAAGATTTAAATGTAGTTTTCTTTCATTTGGAACTTTTGTGATCTTACTTAAGGTACAGAAACCTATTGTTTATGAGCTTAATTCTTCTAAAAATAGGGGGCGGGGTTAGATAAAAAAATGTGGAGGATCAAAATTAATCGTGAAATAATCGAAAAAGCTCCGTGTGGGGTATAAAATTTAAGTGAATGTTAACCTCAATCTGAATGTAGTGTACACTTCTGAAAATTTCTTGGACGATAGGGCGTAAAACTTGGTGGGAACTTTGATAAAATCTCAAAAAAGTTTACGCGTGACATCAAATCAAAGATAATTTTAACAAACGTGCGAATGTTGTGTTCAGTTTCTTGAAATTTCAAAATTTGAGACTCAGAATCCAAAAAAAGGATAAAAAATTTGAAGGAATTGTGAAAATCCAGTAGAATGTTCGACTAAAAGGAATTGTAACTTTATATCCGAATGTTTAGAATTTTTATTGTTAATTGTATGATTGTGCGCTCTATAATATTGTTATATTACTAAAGAAATGGTAGAATAATCTGGGGTTTTGAAATTTTTTTCTATAATTAAAAATTATTTAATATTGAGATTTATGTCATAATAAATGTACACAGATCCATTATTTTGTTGGAGGCATAACAGTAAACTTAATTTGGCTGTATTGGTAATATTAATGGACGAAATAAAGTTGAATAAAAGATATCATCCACCCATATTTAACACAGATCAAGTGTTGATGATTGTCGTCATCGTCATCCTTTACAGGTCTAGGCTAGTAGCCTGTTCCAGTCTCAACGGAAGTCATCCGCCGTCGCTTACAGGGTCTTTCCACACTTCTCTTCCTCCTTGGTCAAGGGCTCTTCTTGAAAATCTAGTTGGATCCATTCTCTCTACGTGTAACCGCCACTCCGTTTTGTACCGGGAGATTTTCTCATTTAATATTTCAGCTATGCCCAGCTCTATTCTAATATGATCATTTCTGATAAGACCTCTCCTGGTACACCCCTTTACAGCCCTAAAGAACCTCATTTCCGCTCCTTGTATTCTAGATGTATCTTTGGCTTTTCTAATCCAAGTCTCAATACCATACAGTAGTTGAGGTATGCTCATTATATTATAACACTTCAAATGCGTCTCTTTCCTTATTTTCTTCTTTAAATGTTTAATGCTACAGCCACGAAGCGACTGGAAGAGACTAATTTTGCTTTCAACCTGCTTATTATCTTGGTATATGATAGGGCCTACTTCTTCACACTAGATACTTGAAATCTGGCACCTGGTCTATTGGCGAGTCTTATATGACAATCTTTGTTCTAATATGATTTGCCCCAGGAAAAGCCATAACCTTTGTTCTGGTTAAGGAAATGGTTTGCAAGTGTAGATGTTACCGGCAAAGTAAAAAATCAGACATTTTATAGAATGACTAGGAATTTCATACAATGCCTGAATCCAGCCGGAAAATTATGAAATAAAACACATTTTATACATTGGGTAGGCATTGTATAGAATACCTAACGTCTTCTAGGTAATGTATAGAAGACAATGTGTGCTCTATGGTTTCATGTTCTGAAAAGGTTGTAGAGTGCTACAGAGACATGCATAGTACGTGTGGACATTTTTTGAACGCTAGTGGCAATAGTGGAGATAAGTGTGACGATGGCAAGAAGCTGTGTACTCTCTGCTTGAAAGCAAAAGATGGATCTGAAGAAAGAAAAAGGTCAAAATCATTTCTAGTACTTCTGGCAGAGAAGATGAAATCTGATTCTCACAAAATTTCCTCCAGCTCCTGTGGGCGCGTCTGTTCGTGTCCCAATTCCTGAAGTGGACAAGGGGCGGGGAGATCTTCGAAACAGCCTAGCATCGTCGTGACAGATGACGGCTTTTACAAACTGGGAACCACTAACGGATTGTTAAAGCAGATGTACAGAAGTTCGCAGTTTACTGTATGCCCAAGACCACTAATGGGGGTGAAGATTTTTCTGAACAATAAACCGCGCTTCGTTCTAGTGCCACTGCCTCAATCATCAGGATCCGGACAAGGGTTCGTAAAATGTGTGTGCAAGACTAAATGTGAAAAAAATATAATTGTGTAAAAAATGAAAAAAGTGTACTTCAAAATGTCACAGCTCTCTGTCTTGTTGTAATAAGTAGAGTATATTTCATATATTTAGAATTAATAAATCTAATGTATTTTTTAAACCAAATTGGTTAAAAAAACTTCTTATACAGTACAATTTTAATGAAATAGTATCTGAACATAATTAAGTAGAGAACAGATAATCTCGAATTGTCATACAAAGTCCTCCTCTGTGTAAAATCAAACAATTATGTGTTAGTTTGGAATAATTTTTTTCATTTTGAACGCAGTAACCTTATTTTACAGTTTGCCTAAAGAACCACTGGTATTATATAGAATGCCTAGGCAATGTGCAGATTACCTGGGAAAAGTATAAAAACATTTGAAAAGTATTCTATTCTATAGTTTGCCAAAAAACTCCAGGCATTGTTTGAAATGCCTAGATATTCTATAAAATGCCTGGATTACATACTTTGCCGGTAACTTAGATATATTGTGGGTCTATGTGTGGAATATAACAGTGATATTTAAAAGTAGACTGTTTATAGAAAATACAGATTGCAGTTCTACTTGGACGTCGGACGTGGACTCAAGTTTCATTGAAGCAATTTGTAGGCAACCACTTGTTCCAGTTACAAGTGTGCATAGAGAACGGCAGCTTAAATGAATCGAAAGTGTGGCCATAAAAAGGAATTGTTTAATCAAAACAAATGTAGGGCAGTGGCGGGAGGGCTGACCCTCAACAGCCAATGTGCAGCACACAAACAAACTATAAAGATGTAATGAAGTGCTGGTTCTCCCCCCCCCCTTCAACAAAACTTTGTTCAAGTCAGCGAAGAATCGCTTGTAACCGTTCTGAATAAGAACGCGCGCACATGTGTGTGCTAGTTAAGAGTTGTCATCCCATTGGACCAATTTCTTTGTTAAGATAAACTATAAAGCGTTCCGTCGTCTACTGAAAATTGAAGCCAGTAAAACTGGCGCTACAATAAAAACCGGGTTTGTTTGTATACAGTTTGTTCGGTTTATCTGTTGTCTGATAAAGTCGGAATAGCTGAGAATCAAGAGGTTCGCATAAACACAGCAATAGCACTGTGCTTAGCTCAGAGCATAACCAAAGTGATGTTAGTTTGTAACTGTATAATTTTCTCAGAAAGTATATTATTCTCAGGAAAAAATGAAGATATATGTATTACGAAGTATAGTCAGAACGAAATTTTCCTTCGCCCTGTGGACTGTGAGTAGTGTTCGTATATGCATGTGGATATTCATGAAGATGTACTTGTATTAATAATAATATATTTTTTTCAACGAGGGCAGATGGAAAAATTTGCTCTACAAATGTCTCGAGGGTCCACACTTCCGGGGCTGTGGGTTTGAGTATTTTACCCAACCCACTAAAAACCATCTCTACTTCCTCTTCTAGCACACTAACCTGGACCTGTTTAACACAACTACTTCGGGCTAGTCATATTGTTCTTCTGCCCTAAGGTTCACATCTGACTTGCTAACCTGATGTGTTGTATTATTATTGAAATCTATCTTCTTCGCCCGAAGAATCTCGTCTGCGAAGAGTGCCACACAGTTCCAGTTGTCCTCCCCTTGAAGCATCAATTTGACGATGTTATCCGGGGACATCTCCTGTCTAACATCATCTTGCAATTATTGAAATCTATCTTCTTCGCCCGAAGAATCTCGTCTGCGAAGAGTGCCACACAGTTCCAGTTGTCCTCCCCTTGAAGCATCAATTTGACGATGTTATCCGGGGACATCTCCTGTCTAACATCATCTTGCAACGATCTTCTATGTTGCTCCCATCTGTCGCAGACGAAGAATGTATGGCTGGCATCGTCCGCAGCTCCTGGGAAGTACACGCACTCTAATAATAATAATAACTAGTACCCTAATGGCCTAGACCTGTGGTTTTAACATAACAGTTCCTGAAAGTCACACTTAAACTCAGGACTCTACCGGCGGGTCGCATCGTAAGTGATTGATTTTCCACAAGTAACGTACAAATAAATAAAGGAATTACTTAGTTTTTAATAAGTAAACAGACGTAATTTACACATTTATCATGTCTTACTACCTATCTTTAACGGTACACTCTTTATTATGTCAGCATAAAAATTAAGATATAAAAAAGATATTAAAGACATTAAGTTATATTTACACAAAATCTGTGTGAAAACAGGTCCATCTCATGCAGCCACTAAAGGGGGAATGTCCACATCGAGCTAGATACACTTAAACGTAACTCTGAATAACAAATGCGACTGGTTACGAATCAAGGACGAAACATCTGACAAGCGCGTCTGTTTTGTCCAGTCTCGAAGGAAATATACTGGGTGTTATAATATTGTTACGACGGTCTACTCGATCGTCGTAGGTACAGTGGAAACAAAATAAGTACAAGACACCAATTAAGTCACTAATCACACCTTTAATTTTTACAGTAAAACAGTTCGTAATTAACAACACAGTCTCTACAACAATAAAATGAAAATTGTTTACACGCAATAAAATGTCCACTAAATTAAACACAATTGTATTACAATTATACCGTCCGATTATAAAACACCACTCTCAACTAATAACCACTTGAACGCGCACAGTAATATCGCTACTATAACTCTTGAATCTCACTGTCAATACCTCGCACTATTACTGGAAATTAAGGCCGCTGCCGCCATTTATTTATACCTGCGCTCACAGAAAAGAATGTTCCTAATTGAGTCTTAGCGCTCGTGTGAACTACGTAATTAACTGCGGCCTTGACACAGTCCGCGCGGTTAGGGCCCTCGAGAAACCTCTCGAAAATGCGTCGACAGGCACGTACGCCACACGCGTTACACCGAGATTCTTCTGGCACAATCGACAAACACGTAGATTGTTCTGTGATGTCGTAACAGTTCTCCCTTCTTAAACCTGTTCGTCCCGAACTGACAAACCGTCTCTGAAGTAGTACTTAGCCAGGCGATCTAGGTGGACGACCTTGAACTTTCGCTGCCCTTCCTGTTGAATCCGATAAACAACATCGTTGATTCTTTTTTTAATGTGTATGGTCCGTCCCAGTTAGACTGAAGCTTAGGTGAGCGACCACGACGTCGCTTTGAGTTGAACAACCAGCCATGATCTCCTTCTTGGAAACTCACACTATTGCTGCGAATATCATACCGAGTTTTCATTTTATCACTGGCAATCTTCAGCCGTCCTCTTACCAAGTGATTCATTTCTCGCAGTTGGTTTTCTAACTGCGAGGAATAGTTCTGTGGCTCTTGGGACTGAGTCTCAGGTGATCCGAACATTAAGTCCCCGGGAAGACGAATCTCCCGCCCAAACACCAATTTTGCTGGAGTCATGCCGGTTGTGTCGTGTACTGATAATCTATACGCCATGAGGAATAGTGGTATACGTTGGTCCCAGTCTGTTTGGTTCTCATCAACAACCTTCGAAAGATGCTGCTCAAGTGTCCTATTGAATCTCTCAACCATCCCGTCCGACTGATTATGCAGGTTTCCATCGTCAGTAACTGGGAATTGTCCAGCAATGTCTATGGCAATTCTCTCGAAAGGCAGTCCAACGTTTTACTGTCTTAATTTTCCCCTGCTTCTGGTTTGTGGGCCCTTGCTTGCAGCACATATTTCACACGTCCGAAACCCGTTCCTCTACGTCGTGGCGAAGATGAAGCCAATAGAATCGCTTCCGTATTTTGTCAAGGGTTTTGTTAACGCCAAGATGGCCTCCAGATGTTCCATCATGGATCTCCTCCAAAACAGACTGTACTTTACTTCGGGGAACTATCAACTGCATGACCACGTCTCGTCCATCTGCACTTTGCCAAGCCTTTTTTCAGCAATCCGTTTTCTAAGGTGAAAGATTCCCATTGTGCCCAGTAGCCTTCAGCACTTCGGAACCATGACAGATATCTTGCCAATCCGGGCGGCGACCTTCCTCTTTTGCTGTCAAGATCGGTCCGATGTCTTCATCAGTCATCTGTTCTTGTCGACAGTCTTGTGTTGTCCAGCCGTCTGCCAGGAAATCTACCGTGATGGCTTCAACATGTTCGCTTGAGTTATGTTCTTCCTTTTTGTGGCAATGTCGGCAGTCTTCCGGGCACGGTCTTCGTGATAAGCCATCTGCATTACCATGCAGGCGCCCCCGCCGATGTTGTACCTTGAAGTTGTACTCTTGCAGACATTCGAGCCACCTTGCCAACTGTCCTTCCGGGTTTTTAAATCTCAAGAGCCATGCAAGCGCGGGATGGTCGGTACATAGTGAAAACTCTCTCCCATAGAGTTATTTATGGAAGTGCTCCAGAGCTCTGACAATTGCCAACAACTCTCTCCTTGTAACACAATAATTTCTCTCTGGTTTAGAAAGCGTCTTGCTGTAATATGCTATTACTCGTTCTTCACCGTTCTACACTTGAGACAAAACTGCTCCTAGAGCAGTATTACTTGGTCTGTGTCTACGATGTACTTCCCTTCGGAAGCTGGAAAAGCGAGAATTGGCTGCGAACATAATGCTATCTTCAAAGTCCTAAATGCTTGGTCACACTCTCTCGACCACTGGAAGTTTCGTTTATTTTCCGTTAGCTCATGTAGTGGTTTAGCAATAATAGCGAAGCCTTTCACAAAAGGTCTGTAATATGAACATAACCCCAGGAAACTCCGAACTTCGTGTTTACTCTTCGGCACTGACCAGTCTCTTACGGTGTCTACTTTATTAGGATCCATACTAACACCTGCTGCCGAAACCAGATGGCCCAGATACTGTACTTCCTTCTGGAATAGTGAACACTTCTTTGGGCTCAGCTTCAGATGTGCACCGTGAATTCTGGTTAGAACTTTCTTAAGGTTTTCCAAATGGCCTTCGAAAGTCTTCCCGATCACTATGACATCGTCTAAGTAAACAAGGCACGTTTCCCACGTCAGGCCTCGGAGTACCAGGTCCATCTCTCAATTGTTGCCGATGCATTACAGAGTCCAAATGGCATGACGTTAAATTGGAATAAGCCACTTGGGGTCGAGGAAGCGGTCTTTTCCTTGTCTTCTTGATGAAGACCCAGTTGCCAATATCCACTCTTCAGGTCCAATGTGGAAAACCACTGTGCTCCGGACAACGTGTCGAGTGTATCGTCAACGCGAGGTAATGGATAGCACTCTTTTTTTGTAACGTCATTTAACCTCCCGTAGTCTACGCAGAAACGCAATCCACAATCCTTCTTCGCTACCAGCACTACAGGAGAAGACCAAGCACTTGACGAAGGTTCGATTAATCCCTCTGTCAACATGTCGTGTACTAACCGAGACATTTCCTCTTGTTTAGATAATTGAGGCCTTCGAGGAAGTTGGCGTATCGGTGTTGTGTCCCCGGTATTGATGCGATGTTGCACAAGAGAGGTTCTTCCCAGTGACTGTCCCCGAACTGTAAAACAATCTTTGAATTCATGTAAAAAATGTCTGAGTTCTTTTACCTCACCACTTAAGAGGTCGTTAGAAGTTCTGTTCAATAATTCTTGCAGTGCCTCTGGTAATTTGGAATTATCCGAAGCACTGGATCTTCGTTGCGTTATTCCGACTACCCAGGCCACAGGAGTAAATTTGCCTAGGTGCGTATTGGTTTGTAAAGTGATATTTTGTAGCTTGATCCAAAATATTCGCCACTCTAATAGGTACATTTCCGGTTTCCTAGGTTTTACTAAACTTCTGGCAATTAGTATGCCCAGTGTGCTGACTACCTGGGATTCGAATATAGAGCACTGGTTGCCCCTAGTAGATACTAACCGCAGTTCTAACCATGATGATCTTTTCGGAGTTTGGCAGAACAGTAACGGCCACTTGGTTTATGACGGCCATCGTTTTTTCTGCTGTCGTCATTGTTGCTAGCATTACCTCTTCGCCTCCTATTCTCAAGACTTTGTTTTTAAAGTCGACTATAAATCCGTATGCGTTCATAACGTCCACACCAAGAATTGCTTCATCCACAATGTCTGCAACAAGTACTTGATGATTAAACTCAAGTCGACCGAGGCGTAGGTGTATCTCCACTTTCCCTAACACTTTTACAGGCCGTCCAGTAGCTGTTCGCAAGCTGCAAGAGCACCAGATTGGCTTGAGATCTTTCACTACATCGGGCCGCACAATAGAAACTTTTGCGCCTGTGTCAACTGTAATCGAGGTTGGCCTTCCTTGAACGAATCCGGTAACCATCAAGCTCCCGCTGTTTTTCTGAAGTGTAGAAATTGCGTATTCTCTAGGTGCTTCGTTCGTCCATTTAGTCAGCACACGCACCGTTGTACCGACTATTGCTCGTTTCCCTGCTGCTGAATTCTAGCCCGACAATCTCGTTGTAGATGTCCAGGTTTCCCACATCTATAACACTTCGGTCTTCCATCCTTTCTTATTTTATTCTGTGGCCCCGACCGTCGAGTTCCTTGTTCTTCTTCCTCATCGTCTGTGCCGTCGCGATCTTTTAGCGCGCACTTTATGACTTGTCCAACCAGACGCTGATTTGGCGGCCTCAAATTGCAAAGCATGTACCAGGGCGTCCGCACTGTTCTGGTGTCTTGCCATTCGTAACACTTGCTGTAGTTCGTTATCTCAGACACCGGCAGTAAATGTCTGCATCGCAAAACTCGTTCGAAAATCTTCTGGGGCTTCAGGACATGCCAGTCTAATTAGTCTGTCGATACTTGCTTCAAACTCTTGAAGGCTCTCCTCGGCATGCTGTCGCCTTGCTCTCAACTGGGTGCAGTACACATCTCGCAAATGTTTATCACCATATCGTAATTCCAGAGCTTTTATCAATTCGGCATAGGGGTTTTGGCTGTCAGGTGGCACTTTCTGTAGTAATTCTGCCGCAGGGCCTTTTAATGCAAGAACGAGTGAAACAACCTTGTCTTTCTCTGTCCAATTATTTGCGCATGCAGCAGCTTCAAATTGGCGGAGGTACGTTGCCCAGTGACTGCTTCCGTCATAGGTCGGAGCTTTGACATGAGCTGTCCCTACTGCAGGCAAAGTGACTTTCTCTATTAACTTATTTTCTGCGTCTTTTTCTTTCTTTATCATTGGTACAGTCTGTTCACAAAGTTTTTTTGGTTGTAACTTCAGGCACTGCTTGACTTCATTTTTAATCTGCTCTTTTATATTTGTAATCGAGTCTTCTATTTTTGTTGACATAGCGTTTTCTACAATCGTGACTGATTTTTCTACTTCAGCTATTTTATTAGACATCGTTTCTTCTACACTCGAGACAGATTTTTCTACTTCAGCTATTTTTAATGTCATTGATTCTTGTACCTCTGATATTTTAGTAACTTGTTTATTAAGCTCATCTCGTAGGAGACTCAGTTCTGCGGTACTATGTTCTTGCATCTGTTTCTGCTCCTGTATTAATGCTTTGATGTCTTCCGTTTCACGTTTACGTCGTTCCTCTGTTTCTTCCTTTTCTTGTCTTCGTTCTTCTTTTGTCTCTTCCGCCTTCTGTCTGCGTTTCTCATCCTGTCGTTTTTCTGCTTCTTCCTGTGCCTGCCGCAGCAGTGTTTGTAAATCTTCCATCATCTGACCGGGATCCATGTTTACCGATTAATTACGAATCACACTCGTCTTGTACAAAGTGTCCACTGTTTCCACTGTTAACCGTTTTATCCCACTTCTGACACCACTGTTACGACGGTCTACTCGATCGTCGTAGGTACAGTGGAAACAAAATAAGTACAAGTCACCAATTAAGTCACTAATCACACCTTTAATTTTTCAGTTAAACAGTTCGTAATTAACAACACAGTCTCTACAACAAATCAAATAAAAATTGTTCACACACAATAAAATGTCCACTAAATTAAACATAACTGTATTACAATTATACCGTCCGATTATAAAACACCACACTTAACTAATAACCACTTGGACGCGCACAGTAATATCGCTACTCATCATCAGCGGCGCAACAACCCATTACTGAGTCAAGGCCTCCTTTAACAGCCTCCGCCAGTTGTCCCGGTCAAGTGCAGCTGCCCTCCAGTTCCGGGTCCCAAGGATGTGGCGCGCATCATAGCTCACACCGTCTTCCCAACGTAGTTTGGGTCTACCAACTCTCCTGGTGCCATAGATATGTTCTGTGGGTGCCTTTCTTGGTATTTCATTCTCCCCCATTCTGATCACGTGTCCAGCCCACCTGAGTCTACCAAGCTTTATAATTTTCACAATATCTGGTTCATTCAGAAGTGTGTTCAGTTCTTGGTTGGTTCTTTTCCTCCATTCATCTCCCACACATATTGGACCAAACATACTACGGAGGATTTTGGGTTCATGAACCAGCAAGCTTGACTCAGACTTTCTAGAAATGGTCCAGTCTAGAACCATAGGTGAGAACTGGGCGGATCAGTGTTTTATACAACAGCAGCTTGATGCTCCTGGCAATTATTCTGCTTTGGAACAGGGGTCTGAGACCAAAGAAGCACCTATTAGCTGAGGTGATTCTTCGCTTTATTTCCTCTGTTGTTTCCCCATCAGCGTTAACTTGGCATCCTAAATAAACACAGTTGTTGATTTTTTCGAAGGAATAGATGCCAATTTGGATGTGCTCTCCTTCTCTAGCCTCCTGTCCTGTGGCATGTATTTTGTCTTGCTTTCGTTTATTATGAGACCCAGTCTCCTTGCGGGACCTTCAAGAGCAAGAAAGGCTTCAGTGACTGCTCGAAGGGACCTCCCGATTATATCTAGGTCATCAGCGTATCCTAGGACCTGCACCAACCTGTTGAATACAGTCCCAGAGGGATCTATTCCAGCATCTCTCATAGCTTTTTCTAAGGCAAGATTGAAGAGGAGGCAAGCAAAGCATCGCCCTGGAGGTCTCCCTTTCCATAGTCAAACTCTCCTGATAAGTCATTCTGAATCCTCACTATGACCTTCACTGTCAGCATTGTCATCCTACACAATCTTATTAATTTCTTTGGTATGCCCAGTTCTTCAAGAGCAGTGTAAAGTTCTTTTCTGTCAATGCTGTCGTATGCATTTCTGAAATCTATGAAGAGGTGATGGGTTTGTAGCTTATGTTCCCTGCCTTTGTCCAGAATTTGTCGGAGTGTGAAATCCTGGTCTATTATCGATTTTCCTCTTCTAAATCCGCACTGATATCGACCTATCACCCGATCAGCATGGGGAAGCAGTTTTTGGTACAATATATGGGACACTATTTTATACGCCACAGGGAGAAGAGAAATGCCTCTGTAATTATTACAGTCTAGTTGATCTCCTTTTTTAAAAACCGGACATATAACTGCCTTCTTCCAGGCTGTTGGCAGTTTCTCTTCTATCCATATATCAATGACAAGGTGATGAAGGGTTTTAACCAGCTCTGGGCCACCGTTTTTGAAAAGCTCCGCAGGAAGATCATCAGAACCGGGAGCTTTGTTGTTTTTAAGGCTTTCTATTCCAGCTATCACATCATCTTCATCCGGAGGCTCGATGTGTTCATGTTCCTCTAGCACAGGTTGTCCACCTCATCATTCTTAGAAAGAAGAGCTTCAAAGTGCTTGCGCCACCTTTCGAGGATTTTCCCCTTTTCTGTAAGTAGGGTGCCGTCAGTGTCACGACAAGCTTTTGTCCTGGGTTTAGGCCTAAAGGGGTTCCTACCTTGATTTACCTTATTGTAGAATTTTCTGATTTCATTTGCATCCTTAAGATCTTGGATCTCTACCAGCTGTTGACTCTTCCAATGGCGCTTCTTCTGCCGATGTACCCGCTTCTCCGCTCTCCTCCACTTCCTATACTCCTCTGCACTTCTTCTTGTGTGCCTCTGTATCATTGTTGTATAGGCTTCATTTTTAAGGTCTGTAGCAACTCTGCATTCTTCATCAATGGCAAAAGAAACTGACAGGTTTCTGCACATAAAACTTTTACAGATAGGCTATGTGAATTCTCCGAGCCAACCCCCAACCTGGAGGACCAGGAGCTTTGATTTCGGGGTGCTCTTTCCCTAGAAAGTTGCTTTCACCTCAGCTGACGAGCTCTCTCTGCCCGGTCGCAGTAGGCTAACTGACTAAGCCCATGTGTGCAGCCGTTGGGCTACTATAGCCTCCTCCGCCTCCACACTAGATGCACACCCTGCTGCCAATGTGCACCATCCTGCCCGGCCAGGACCCAGGATACCCCCAGGCTGTCCTGACAGAACCCCCATCTCTCGTTTGCTTACCGATCCACTCCGCCGAAGGGATTGGTTACCACAACCTTGGAGTGGATTGCTCGGCGTAACAGGCCCCACCGACATGTACGTGAGAGTGGAGTTGGGGTGGAGAGGCTGGTGCATTTCTCATCTATGAAAGCATATGTTCGCATCACACCCCTTTTGGACCCCGTAATATCGCTACTATAACTCTCGAACCGCACTGTCAATATCTCGCACTAGTACTAGATCTTAAGGACGCTACCGCCATTTATTTATACCTGCGCTCACAGAAAAGAATGTTCCTAATTGCGTCTTAGCGCTCGTGTGAACTACGTAATTAACTGCGGCCTTGACAACGTCCGCGCGGCTGGCGCCTTCGAGAAACCTCTCGAAAATGCGTCGACAAGCACGTACGCCACACGCGTTACATCGAGATTCTTCTGGCACATTCGACAAACACGTAGATTGTTCTGTGATGTCGTAACAATATGATGAAAATAAAAGAGGACTGGAGTAGATGCGCACTAAATAAATATAGTGTAATCTACTGTACATTTACTGTCAATAAGTGAAACAATTTTCCATAGGTTTCACCTGAAAGATTATTCTCAGTTAAAATACATTTCATGTATATTATACGAGGGTAAGTCGAAAAGTGTCCGCTAACAACTTTTATAATTTATAAAATACTCTAATTTATAGTTTATAGTATTATAGTGTTATAATTTGTATACTATAATTTATAATTATAATTTTACAATTTATAATTTTTGTAAGAAGAATACAAATCTGAGAGTTAGCTCATTTTTACTTCCATGTTCCTTAAGGAAATGGAAGTATGGTGATGGCAAAAAAAATCGTTTTCGAGATTATTGCAGATTCTGATTGTACTACACTCAAAAAATGAAAACAAATCATTTTTCGAAAAGTGTCTGTGTGTGTGTCTGTCTGTCTATAGATTTTTTTTCTATGGCAAACGATAACAGCCGCAAATTCAAAGAGAATCAAATAATATTTTGCATACTATAACGTTACCAAATCTCATAGATTTGGAGTTATATGTAAAAGGTTTTGAAAATCAAATGTAAAATAAATTTAAATCGTTAGAATCATGTCTCGTGCTGTAGCGAGCATTTAAATGAATTGTACAGCGACCAACGGCAATGTCCGGTGGCGTTACGTAAGCACACACCGTTATAACAATTAGGGACACGCCCTAATTTTAAATTATTAATATTTCGGAAACCGATAAATATAGGCAAAAACCAAAATAGCAAAAATGTTTACCGAAATATTAGTAATAGGGTGTGCAAATTTCAATGCATATAATTAAAGATTAAAAAAGATAATAAATTTTATTTAAATAACTCCCATAGTGAGTGAGCTACGGGGTAGAGCTTTGAATAGGTTATAGTTATAAAAATTATCAATCAGATGTATATTTTAGAATAAGCATAACTTGGCTTGCAGCCAAGATAATCGCAATAAAAATTGCAATCGGACATCCGGACCGACAAATTGAATCCGGTGTTTTTCAGAATATTAAGAATAATAACAATTCTCAAACTGTGGGAATTATTTTTCGTTCTCACGAACTGAGGTGATTAAATTACAAGTAGAAGGGCGAGTGTTTCAGCCAATCAGATCATTCTAAAAATTTGGACGAACCGTTAGATTCGGGCTGAACACGGCACTCATCTAAAAAGACTCGACTTGTGAAGACATCTACCTACGATCGTCTTAGTTAACTCATCTGTAACGACTCGACCAGTGAAGACGTCTACTTACGATACTCTTATTTGTCAACAAATAAGCGTACAGCTCAATACATTAACCTGTTGGCGTACGCATGTAAGAGATCAAGTATATACTACGTGAAGTCACATCAAGAGTACAACAGAACGAGGCCGTCTAGTACGTGGTACGAGCTGAAGAACTGACGTAGCAGAGCGACACCCGAGAGGAGATACACACACCAGGAGTGCAGCGTGTACCGGACCGAGGGCCTGAAGCAGTTACAGCCGTTTAAACCACAGACGTTAAACCATCAACAGTTGCAGAAGGAGGAGTGTTGCTGATTCCCGAACTCTTTGCTGGGAACCCAAGACGCAGAGGAAATCATCGCCACTAGCCGATTGGACCAGGACACCGAGGAATTCCAGGAGGACCTCATTACGATCTTCAGTACCAGGAAAGTCAAAAACAATTTATACACTTCTAAAAAAGATTACTTTTCTTTTCTTCTTAAATCATTGTAAAGTTAAATTAATTCAGATGCTGATAAAACAGAGACTCTAAATTAATAAGAAACATACATATTGTGATAATCTGTATAACACGCATAAGCTTAAGTAATAATCAATAGATAAGAATTAGACGTAGATAACAAGCGCTATATAAATATTAACATTTAATTACTTAGAGACTTATACTGCAGTATACGTGAAACAAATCACAAGTAAATAAAAAACACGTTGAACTAGATTCACGGCTAATTTATTTCAAAGTATTTTAAAAGCATCTTAAAGTAATAAAATTAGTATAAAAGCATTGCAAATTCATAAATTAAATTATTTTCAAATTAACTTTTTTTGAAATCAATAAAAATATAATTCGTATAAATTCAAAAAAAATAAATAAATAAATAAGCTCGTTTTCTGAATGCTAATACCCATTCAGAAAACATTATACAAGATACTAATTACTGTTTTAGTACGTAAGGATTGCTCTAGCTATGTTTTTCATTCATATGTGCTATTAGAGTAATAAACCCCAATTTTATACCCAACACTGTATTTTTTATTGCTGTACTACAAGCCTACCAACATCACAGAACTATCCAAAATAATTATAACGGTATTATTGTTTTCTTTTTGTACGTTTTGAATTAACCTACTTGCGAATTCAAAACACAAATTCCTACGCACTTAGTCGGAAGAAGTCGCAAGAACGCACAGCAGGTAGGTCATTTCACACTACAATCATTTATATGCTTATATTGATAAAAATAAATAAAGCGTACGTACAAAAGCAAAGCAAAATAGAGTCCTGATTTGTAGAGTACTCAAGACCTATTGTTTTTTGGTGAAGATCGGTTAAGGGAAAGGGGTAGTTTACCTGCAACGTTTTGTTTTAACAAGGGTATTTTCTATGGCAAACGATAACAGCCGCAAATTCAAACAGAATCAAATGATTATTTGCATACAGTCCTAAATTGTAGAGTTCGCAAGACCTATTGTTTTTGGTGAAGATCTGTTAAGGGAAAGGGGTAGTTTACCTGCAATGTTTTATATTTTAACAAGGGTATTTTCTAAGGCAAACGATAAGAGCCGCAAATTCAAACAGAATCAAATAATTTTTTGCATACAGCCCTGAATTGTAGAGTACTCAAACCTATTGTTCTGGGTGAAGATCGGTTAAGGGAAAGGGGTAGTTTACCTGCAACATTTTATGTTTTAACAACGGTAATTTTTCTATAACGAACGAAAACTGCCGCACATTCAAACAGAATCAAATATTTTTTTGCATATGTTCCTCAATTATAAAAGACTGAAGGCTTGTTCATTTTGGTGAAGATCGGTTAAGGTAAAGGGGTAGTTTACCTGCCACATTTTATGTTTTAACAAGAGTAATTGTTTCTAGGGAAAACGATAACTGCCGCACATTTGAACAGAATCAAATAATTTTGTGCATACCTTCCTCAATTGCTGATATCTCAAGGTCTGTTGATTTTGTTGAAAATCAGTTAAGGGAAAGGGGTAGTTTACCTGCAACATTTGATGTTGTAACAAGAGAACGTTTCCTATGACGAACGATAACTGCCGTAACTTCAAAGAGAATCAAATAACTTTTGCATACGTTCCTGAATTGTGAAGAACTGAAGGCCTTTTGATTTTGGTAAAGATCGGTTAAGGGAAAGAAGTAGTTTACCTTTGTCACCTTTAATGTTTTAACAAGAGTAATTGTTTCTATGACTAACGATAACTGCCACACATTCAAACAGAATCAAATAATGTTTTGCATACTTCCCTACGTTGTAGAGATCTCAAAGCCTGTTGATTTTGGTTAAAATCGGTTAAGGGAAAGTGGTAGTTTACCAGCAACATTTTATGTTGTAACAAGAGAAATTTTTTCATGACGAACGATAACTGCCGTAAATTCAAACAGAATCAAATAATTTTTTACATATGTGCCTGTATTGTAGACGACTCAAGGCCTATTGATTTTGATGAAGATCGGTTAGGGGGAAAGGGTAGTGTACCTGAAACATTTTTTGTTGTAACAAGAGTAAAGTACTTAATTTTGATAAATAAAGTATCCTGATAAGAATATCTTAATAATCCACTGTAGAAACGTAGATAAAATATCTATAAATGAAGAGACTAGTTGAACGGGGTGGGGGTAATTTTCTATAAATGAAAATTATAGTTGAAGGGGAGGGGATAATTTTTTATATATGTACTACGTTATCGGCAACAAACAAGTAGTTTGTTGTTAATATTCCTTCCCGTCCTGTTTGGCCGTAGAGCAAAGTTTTCTGCAAAACCCGGCGTTTCGGCAGTGCCGTCGACTGCCATCATCAGTGAAAATCGAGTGCGATAACGTGAGGTGGTATTCGTTAGTGACCGCAGTACTGTGGTTAAGACTGAAGCAATAAGTAGAAAGAAGTAGTTTCTATGGTAATATTTCATTCCGAAAATGATTTTAAACATAAATCTTAGAACATGGAAGTCATGTATGGTTCTCCATACCGATATTTACTTCCATGTTCCATAAGGAAATGGAAGTATGGTTATGGCGAAAAAAATCTTGTTCGAGATAACGGCAGATTCTGATTGTACTACCATCAAAACATGAAAAAGTGTCATTTTTCGAAATGTGTGTGTGTGTGTAGAATGTTTTCTATGGCAAAAGATAACAGCCACAAATTTAAACAGAATCAAATAATTTTTTGCATACGGTCCTGAATTGTAGAGGACTCAAGGCCTATTGTTTTTGGTAAAAGGGTAGTTTACCAGCAACGTTTTACGTTTTAACAAGAGCAAAGTGCTTAATTTTGATAAATAAAGTATCCTGAAAAGAAGGTCATAATAATCCACTGTAGAAAGGTAGATGAAATATCTATAAATGAAAAGGGTAGTTGAAGGGGGAGGGGGTTATTTTTTATAAATTAAAATGGTAGTTGATGATGGAGGAGGTAAATTTTTATAAGTTTTATATGTGTACTACGTTATTGACAACAAAGAAGTAGTTTCTATGGAAACATCTCATTTCACTTTAACAAAATTCTGTATTTTTCATTTTAATTTAAATCACGTAGGAGTGAAAATATATCTTTCCTGGCAGGCAAGGATATCTCAATTGTGTAATGTTTACTTTTCGAAAGTTTTATTATTGTGATTACCGCAATAAAAAGGCCGGCAGGACACACACACACACACACACACACACACACACACACACACACACACACACACACACACACACACACACACACACACACACACACACACACACACACACACACACACACACACACACACACACACACACACACACACACACACACACACACACACACACACACACACACACACACACACACACACACACACACACACACACACACAAAATTCGCGTTATTTCTGGCATCACTCATGTTTATTTTATTATGTTTGCACGCTTTTTAAATGGAAAGTGCCGAAACCCACACCAACACAACGCGTGCAAGCCGAAAAGGTGGACATCGATTTGCTTCCTGTGGATCGCTGGGCAGTGTTGTTGTATTAAAGCAATTAATACAATCTATGTACTTATTTCTATTATGATATGAGGATTATAAACTAATATGTGCATGTGTGAATGTATGAAAAATATATAAATATTTTTCTCCTTTGGAAAATTGTTTGCCCCTCCTTGAAAATATTTTGACCTCCCTGATGGCTAGTTATTTACTAGCGTTATTACATGGATCAGAATGGTGGGTGTTAAACAGGAGACACAAACGTATTAAGGAAGAAATGTTTTGCTGAGAAATTTATAATTATACGGGTGAACAGAATAGTCGTTCAGGAAATCAGAAGACAAATGGAAACAAATAAATCAAGACTCGATTTTAAAAAAGAAAAATGACTAGTATAGTATTGACAGGAAAGACTTTGATAACACTATAGACATCCCTTGGCCTCTCGCAGCGATAGTCCAATTTCATTACAGGAATCAGATCGCAGCTACCTTCAGCTAGCTCTTCGTTCGACCTACAGACATTTTATCCAAAAGTACAGTCCTTCCTCACGAAGGTTGAGGATAGTCTTAATCCACCTGACATGGTGGTACCATTTTAGCTGATACGTAATTTTTTCAGAACTCAAGCATCCACTTATTTAATTAATATTTAAATGATTTTAAATATAAATTTTAGGACATGGAAGTCATGTATGTTTCTCCATACCGATTTTTCAACATAGTACCCTTACTTTTCAATACACTTGGCCCAATGTTGCACAAGCTTCCTGACGTCCTCAGAAAAAATTTTCGGCTGAGCAGTAAGCCACATACGCACCGCTTCCTATACTTCTTGATCTCTGGAGAATCGACAGTCCCTTAAGGCAAGTTTACCGAAAATGGTTATCCGACGGGAGAGATCGGGGCTGTTATACAGGATGCTCCTACACCTCGAAACGAAATTTCTCCAACACTCCTTCCGACAGTAGGCCTCGGCATTTGGATCAAATTTCAGGCTTCAATTTGTTGTACAGCATCTAACTGTAACTTGCACTATTTACTATTTGCTGAGCCCTTTTCCAAGTACTGTTGCAGTATTGGCTCTTACGAGTTCCGGAATACTGTGAGCATTACCTATCCTGAAGAGGGTAGACTCTTGAATTTATTTTAGGAAGACTTAGATTTGAATCTATTAGGAAAAGAAGACTTATATTCTACGGATACTTTGTCCAGAAGAAGTCAGAAAGACTGACAAATAGAATATCCGAGTTAAACAATAAAAATCCCTAAACACAAATCCATTGGTTCACAGAAGTGAAAAAGGATCTCACAGAAATTAAACTTTTAAAAGACTACGTTTTGGACAGGAACAAATTTGAGAGAAAAGGAAAGCGACACAGAAGAAAGAAAAAACGAACGTAGTTTAAGAATAAAAGAATACTGGTTGGAAGGACAGAAAATAGAAAAAAGAAGGACAACAGTAAACTTATTTACCATGGTCCATAGTCGGACAAAACCGAAGGAAGAATTATAAGCCTTGACATGCTTTACCATTAGATTACCGAAAATTACAACTTTTTATGTTCAAGTTTCTTTTTCTCAGGAACCTTATATTATGTGGTACCGAAATTTTAGCCGTTTGTTCCTAATGCAATTTTACACATTTGATACCAAAATTATTTATAAACCTTCATTTATGTTTGTGTAATAAACTTTTTAAGTAAAAAAACTGATATTTTTTTAAAACCTTTTTAAACCAATGTTTTTAAATTGTGTTCCCGGGATGTTTGGCCGTGGTCCAGTGCTAAAATCCATAGCAAACGTTTCGGCCGCTCCATTGACGGGCTATCTTCAGTGCAAAATTTGAGTTTTCGCTAACGTACGGTGTTCACTTTAGGGACCACAGTACTGTGGTCATGGCCAGTAGTCCCGTGAAAGTCACTTGTACTTATAAATTTTCCAAGTTCAACGATGATGTAGGTTTTACACCAACAGCCAATCAGGAAGCAGTTTAGACGACATCAGCCAATCAGGAAGAACACGGCGTATGAGAGGTTCGCAGTAAACTGACGATGGCCGCCGATGGTGTGGCCGAAACGTTTGCTATTGAATTTAGTTCTGGACCACGGCCAAACAGCTCGGGAACTCAGTTTAATAACGTTTACTCTGGCCGTGCAATCCTTCTGACACAAATCACATGCTCTCAATACCTTTCTTACCCTCCTTTTCATATTTCTGAACCGGCACGATTCCCTTAATATCGAGGCCCCAAAATGACCACACCTTCTATGGTAGTCCCATACAATTCTCTCCACTAGTTCCTATGGGATCATCAGTTTGCAATCTCTTTCCTCTCCTTCCACCTTCTTTAAAAGAATCCCTTTGTATATTTGAAAAGATTTAATTCCGAATTTTCCGAGTCTGATTCTAATCTACCGATTATCTTTCCTAACCTCACATCTGATCGCTGAATCTCCTTGATGCCTGCTAATTCCTCGCCATAAAGTTTAGCTTCCTTACTTAGACGGAAAATCTCTATCTCTTTAAGATTTCGCCCGGTCTTTTCCCCTCTGTACCTATTTTTGATAATACATCCGCAATTACATTTTCCGATCCTTTTATATATTCCCATGAAAAGCTGCATTCCTGTAATGCCAACATCCATCCGATTAGACAACTATGCGTGAGTTTACAAGTATTTAAAAATGATAGTGCCTTGTGATCAATTCTAATAACAGTGTTACTGCCGAATAAGTATGTCCTAAATTTTTTTACAGCAAACAGTATACTTAATAGCTCTTTCTCAGTTGCGGTATAATTCCGTTCGGAAACCAACAAGGTCCTGCTCGCAAAAGCTAAGGTCTTCCTGTCTCCATCTTCATTGCCCTGATACAGCTCTGCCCCTACAGCCACGTTGCTTGCATCTGTTTATAAATAAAATCTTTTACTGAAGTCTGGATGGTTCATTAAAATCATCTTCGGAAACCAACAAGGTCCTGCTCGCAAATGCTAAGGTCTTCCTGTCTCTATCTTCATTGCCTTGATACAGCTCTGCCCCTACAAACACGTTGCTTGCATCTGTACTGAAGTCTGGATGGTTCATTAAAATCATCTTCGTAAACTGTTATCGGTTGGAATACCGTCTTTTCTTCTTCGATTTAAACATTTTAAAACAAGTTTTAAAAAATTATAGAAATGGTTTTTTTGGTCCTATCGATTTTTTTGGTACAGTGTTCACAAATACTATGGCGATATAACTGTAGACAATTTTATGTCAGCATCTATTAGCGATCTTGTTGGCAATTGGTCGTGTTACGGTGATGATAGTGGTTGTTATTTACCGGGTTACCGCGGAGTCGTCACCTACGGCGATGATGGTGGTTGTTGTTTACCGGGTTACCGCGGAGTCGTCACCTAAAGGAAAAACAAGTGCAACAATTTATTTGTTGGCAATTGGTCGTGTTACGGCGATGATGGTGGTTGTTGTTTACCGGGTTACCGCGGAGTCGTCACCTAAAGGAGAAACAAGTGCAACAATTTATTTGTTGGCAATTGGTCGTGTTACGGCGATGATGGTGTTTGTTGTTTACCGGGTTACCGCGGGGTCGTCACCTAAAGGAAAAACAAGTGCAAAAATTTATATGTTGGCAATTGGTCGTGTTACGGCGATGATGGTGGTTGTTGTTTAGAGGGTTACCGCGGAGTCGTCACCTAAAGGAAAAACAAGTGCAACAATTTATTTGTTGGCAATTGGTCGTGTTACGGTGATGATAGTGGTTGTTGTTTACCGGGTTACCGCGGAGTCGTGATCTAACTAACTTTTCCAATAAACGGTATTGGATGAAACGTTATTGCCTTACAGATTAAAAGTTCATGAGCTGATTAACTGATGTAACAATTCGGACTTACTGAGCGAGTGAAGCGAGTTCTTAGTTTTAAAAAAATCGTTTGGTATTTGTCTATCTGTCAGTCTGTCTATTAGGGAATATGTCTCGTGATTGGCGTGGCGTGGGTACATAACACCTGTTGCCGGTTATGATAGGCCTAAAAATTAATTCAAATTTTTTCTTGCACCAAGTGTTCTTTTTAGAGCATTTTCTATAATTCGCTGGAAGAAGTAGAGGGTCCCGGTTGAACGGGATCTGACTCTCATTATATTTACACAGAATAAGTCAGACCACAAATAATGGAATTAAAAATAATAAAGACAAACAGAGAAACACATGGCTAAACGAACAAAACACAATTAGGTATGTAGTATCTGCTGCACCCGCGTTAGTTGCGAAAACGAACATAGCTTCTGAGCGTTTTGGCGGTTTATACAGCAGCAACACATTGGGTGGACGAATGTGTCCTCTCATCCACAGTTTGAACAGTGGCAACTAGTACGAGGTCAATGACCGAACGCAGTAAAACATTGGCGATGTCTGAGCCGGCAACACAAGACGGTGCTAGTGCTCAGCAGTTCAAAAGAAATGCTACGCTTTTCTTCAAGTTTCCCTACTAATATTGTTCGGATTTCACATTATTCAATAACTAAGTATCTATTATGTGATATGATTAATATTATTTTATCTTATTTCCAGTACTGTTGCCGCCGGCAGCAGCGGTTACATGGACGCCACGCTACTGCGTGATAACGTTATAATGCATCAACAGATTTTCGTAAAAATTGGCGCACGCCTGTCCATACTTTTACCCTATAGATATTAATCCTCCCGAAAATATAGGAGGCAGGAGCCAAAAATATTAGGTGGTGAAAACTGTGAAAAAGTCGCAAACATCTACATATATGGATTATCAAAGTAAAGTGAATTTTAATCAAAATCTAAGCAGAATGCTCATTTTTGAAAGTTTGAAAATTTTGGAAACCAACGCGTAAAAAGTTTGTCAAAAGTTCGATAAAATCACAAAAATTAATGTGGGGTACCACCTGGAACAAATTTTAATCAAAAATCGTAATATAATGGTAATTTTTAAGAATTTTAAAGGTTTAAGACATCGGGCCTTAAAAAAGCATAAGAAATTTGCAAAAAAATGTAGAAATCTAGTCAGGTATTAGACGAAATGTAATCGTAATCCATCCTAATAAGCGTTCACTATGAAATATTTTTAACTCGGGAGCACCAAAAGTGGAACTCAAAATGTTTGAGACAATTGTAAAAGTTACGTGGGAGATGAAGTTATGAGGTATTATTATTATGAGTTAACAAGTTATGAGGTATTATTATTATGAGTTAACAAGTTATGAGGTATTATTATTATTCACGTTAATAACTCAGTATTTTTAATAATTTGATAATACTAATATCTCTTAAGACTGCTTTAAAAAATCTGAATCGTCTTCAAAAGTAAGCTGTGTCTACAAAAGTCTATATTCTCTGTGGTTACTGCGAAAAGTTGGTAAATGCATTTTTGCTAAAAATCATATTTTGTCAGTTTTGTTTCAGAATGGGTATATATTTGTCTGGGAAAATTGGTAAGTAATTTAAAAACTGTAAAGTGGATTCTTAAAGTGTCACCTGATTAGTAAGTGCACTTTGGAGCAACTTACTGAGTATAAGAAAGTGATAACAATTGTTAACAGATTTTGCTGCTCTGTAATACCATAGTAGGGAGGCGCATTTAGTAAAATATGTAAAATTACAAAGTTGGCTCACCCTGAAACCTAACTAGCAACCACCATGCTAAATTTTATATTACAGTAGTACAGATGATATTTTGACCGGTGGTCACTGTGTATGATTGGGCCCCTCTTTTCTGGACGCCATTTTGGAAAATGGCGGATGCAAATATTTGATTGTTCGTACTTTGGAAACCACTCAACCTAAAAACTTGATCTTGGTGTCAAATTATATGTTTTTGGGGTCAAGGAATTCACAAAAGTCATTAATTTATTCATACATACAACCGATCTCCCATTTTTCAAAATGGGGACCAATATATGGCATTAAATGAACTTTTATTTAATTATTTTTCAACTATTACAATCTTCCTTTATTAAACAAAGATAATGATATTTCTTCTTACTCAAACATGAAAACCACAATTAAACATGATATTTATTCTTTTACTCAAACATGAAAACCACAATTAAAAATGTCTTTTATGCGGGGCCTAACTTCCCTGTGTGATAAAATATAAATTCAAGAGTTACACTGTTTCATCCTCATCATCCTGGTTTGAATATATGTTCTTACACTGCTCAAGAGAACACCCACACACTTTGAGACATGGTAGCTTGTTTACTGTACACACACAATTAGATCGAGCACAATCTGTAGTACATCCGCACTGCACGAGCTGCTTGTATGTGGGTGGAAATGGATCTTTTCCCATGAATTTAGGTTTTAATATTCACCATTATCATCGTACCATCCGCAATCAAGTAAATCAGGCAACAATGGCTTAGCCTCCAATGCTTTTTTCCACACAAATGCTTGGTAATGTGCACGTTGGATGTGTAGCTTCAATGAAGCATATGTAGGAGGAAGCATTTCTGGTGATTTTTTCCCAAACTGTAATTCCCGAAGTTCATTGATTGATTTTGAAGTATCTACATTATGTAGAGAGCGCGAGTAAATGCTAATAAAAAAATCTTCAGCCGATTTGATTGCACTATCCGATAATGTTCCAACACCAATTTCTGCAAGCAATTTAGGATTTTTCAGATAAACTTCCCATGCAGTCTTCTTGCCAATGCCATTTGGCTGACTGGTTGTGTCGCATCCAGTTGTCGAGTGAAAACCAATAATAGATTCTCGCACATCAGTTGGTATGCCTGAGAATATTGTATGCACAGGGACGAATATTTTCTGTGATGATGTTCCTTTGGACATCCATACTTCGTCTGCGTGAATTTCTTGAAACATGTTCACTAACATAACTAGCACATCTGTATCTTTGCATTGCACAACAATCCGACTGTATCCATTATTAGTTGCATCTTTTGCGTGAAGCAAAATCCTCGTATCTGCTTCTTCGTGGTTTGCAAATAATGAATCTGACAGAATTCCAGATGTGGAAGTAGCCTTATCACATCCATAGAAGATACATCCATCAACTGATTTGAGAGGAAGTGAGTTAGAGCTTTTTTATTCTCAAGAAGACTAATAAATCCATTCCAATTCTGTGGCAAGGGAACATTTCTATCTTGTATGTAACGTCTTACAAGGGGGGTGCTCTTGCTTTTGCGTTTGGCCCTAGTTGCTGATTTAATAGAATTATTTTTGTAGCTATCAAAAACAACATCAATTCTCGTAGTGTGTTCAGAGAAATTCTGCAATACTAACTTCACAAATGAGTCCGCTAGATCACCAAAAGTTTTTGCTTTACTTGGCTTTCCGAGTGCTTGTACTACGCCCATAGCATCAATGATGTAGCATGTACGCATACCACGTTCTTCTACAGGAAGGATATCTACACCATTGTCCCCTATCAAAATTGTACCGAGCATGGCTTTATTTGTTGGAAGACGAAGACATCCGTCGTATGTTGCTAGTGACAGTGGGACATCATGCAATTCATATTGAAGTAACTGTTTCAAATCAACATTTCGGCCACTATCGGCAGCAACAAGTCTTCGTAATAGTAAAGCATCAGACACATTACTTTTACGTTTTATTTCTTTTGCAGGAACAATTTTACCTAACTTTGGAATGTTTTTGAGTTGTGTCTTGATATTGTGTCGAATCAGGCTGCATTCGATCATTAATAAAAGCTTTGGTAGCAACCTTTCCTCTTTCAAACGCTGTGAGTAAATCTTTCTGGATGTCTTCTGAAGCAACTTCCTTGGTTGAAATATTTAGTAAATAAGGAGTATCAGAAAATACATCACAGACTTGAAACTGATCCTTAAGAGCCATCACATCACGTTCATCACGAGTAATCCTTTTTTCCCTCTTTCAATGTGTGGTTGCTCATCCAAGTCTTCGAGATCTGCCAAACCTACCATCCTTCTTGTGTCTTCAGAAAGTTTACTACGGCCATTGTATGTCAAACACCATTCATCACGTGCTGACTCAATTCTTGTTATTCCAATTAGTCCTCCAGATGTTTTGGCTTTTTTATTTACATGTTCTAGAGCTTGGTCTACAGGTATCTGGTTGAAGCGTCCTGTGGTAGATTTAATAACAAAATTACCAGATTCGAACTCATTGTACACATCAGGGGCAGTTGTGGAAAGCTGTTTCATATCTGATAGATAAATGGGTCCATATCTAGCATAATTGGTGTGGTCATACATTACCATCCATGGAATCATTTTGCTAAGCGAACTCAAGTGTAGTTGCCATATACCTTCTCTTTCTACTCTAACAAAGTCCAAGAGTGTTTGCACCATATTTTTATATTCCAACCAGTACTTGGAAGTGGGACTAATTAATGTTTCTTCAAATTCAATGAACATTTTTTGTAGTACCTTTGCTTTAGGAAATAATTCATTTTTCACTGTTTCTTGGATACCGCTGAAGTTGTTAATTTTGAACTTGCTCACTATTAAATCACACAATTGTTCAATGTCGCTATCAACAGTTCTATCAGTTTCCTGGACCCATTGCAAAAATTTTGTCCAATAGATTCTCCACAAAGCTTCATATGTGAGAAAGTGTGTACGAAATGATCTGTTCCAGTTCTTTCCATCCAGAATGTTCTGAGATGTAGTTTCAGTAAATACACCAGATTCAGTCCAAACATTTGTGAGTCCACTATGTGAAAAATGTCCTATAGCAATTAGAAAGTTCATTGCAATGTGAAAAGACCCAAGACGCAGTACCAAACCTTGGCACTCTTCAGGCCGGTACCACGTCAGTTCTTTCACTTTGCTGTACAGAGATTCATCAAATGTAAGAACTGTATGTTTTAAGCCAATTTTTCCTGCAATTTTTTGACAACGGTCTATTACTGTCCATAATGTGTCATAATCAGTAGCTGGTGCCGGTATGATAGGAAGGTATCCAACAGTAGTTACCTGAGTATTCGTTTCAGAAACTACTTGGATAAACCCTCTCCATGCTGGAACATGTTGCTCATCTTCACTATTGGATGTACGGGATAGTACCCAAGCAATGTCCAAGGCATGCACTTTTTCTTCAACAATTTCATTAGTTTGTAGTAGATCATCTGCATTTTATGTATTTGAAAATTTTGGAACAATACGTCTGTATTTTGAAGGCAAGATTTTATTCAACTCGGAGGGAATGTCCTTAATAACTCGCTCTAGTCCAATTGTTTCTGGTAGATCGGGTGCATGATTCGGAGCAGGACCTCGCTGAAATGCAACCATTTGTGTTACATGAAAAGTTCCTTTTCCATCTAACGTCTCTTCATTGATATCTAAATTATCAGCCGCAAATTGTGCAAAGCGACCAAACACAAAATTTTCTGGAATAAATATGTTTCCATTTGTTGTAAACCTCTGCAGCTGATTTTTATAAATGCTAGCATGAATACGTTGCACTCGTTCATAACTGATGCTATGTCCACTAGCATGCAGGAGCTGTACAAGTTGTTTTGACCGTGTTGCTTGATGCACAGATAGTCCTATTCCAATTTGCTTCGGTGTTACTTTTCGCCCTTTAGATGCTACTGATACTATATCTTGAAGAATGCTTAATAATTTTACTTCCTCTGGATCGTCTTCTTCACTAGTTCTGTTGATTAACATCTTGAGAAGCATATACAAACTATCAGGAATGGTCTCTTTGCATGATCAATATTGAGATTACCATACGATGTATGTCCTTCAGTTGAATTTAAATCTGTACGAATCTTGGTTGTAATAAGTTGTAGAGCTTGAAGAAACACACCTTCTTCACTTGGACAGTCAGCAATTGTTAGTTCATCTTCTACATCTATATCATGAATTTTGTCTGTCTCGAATTTCAGTGCTTGCATTGCTACGGAAACTGGAACGCGAGGGAATATTATCATTGATTGAGATCGCTGAAATAGTTGCACAAAATCAATTCGGTCCCTATAGTATGACTGTAATCTTCCTTTCAGTTTCTGTGTACTATAAGAGCAGTCGGATCCTTGAATTTCAGCCAACAATCCACGATAATGTTCAGTAACTTGATCTAAGGAATACACATGGCCAGCCTTAAAACCCTTATCTAATTCCTCTATGAGGATTGTCATTGCAATTTCCAAAGAACTGGTATCTTGGATGGATGTATTTTTTTATCAGCAGTGTTATTCTGGAATCGATTGGCGTAGCATGATTTGTGATATTTTGCTTGATATGCTATAAGATCTAATCCTGCAGTTCGACAACGTAGTTCTTCATCGCTTTTGGCAATTTCGTGAATACTGTTCTCACCATTCTTAGTTAATACTTGTGACAATTTGATAGAACCTTTGTTTTTCCTCAGTTGGCAAATTATACACAAAGACCAGTTGACAGTTGGTATTCGCCCCCTTGTTGCAGGGACAGATGTGCAGGGTTGTGTATTATCGGTATCACTGCTGGAACTAATATTTGTGATAGGATTTTCCACAGCCTTTTCAAACCGTATTTTAAGTCTTTCAATGTTGCTCTTACTGCAAAAACTGGCATAACAACTTGCTTTATGCCATTTCGGATCTTTTAGCTCTAGTGTTTCTATGTCTGGCTCGAGACGCTTCAGTACATCCCAGTTATTTACATCACTATAAGATATACGTTTATAGTAGCATTCCTTAACACGATTTACTCCTTCTTTGCCACCATTTGTCAGATTTCCACTGGATACAACTTGACAAAATATGCATAAATTCCACTTTGTTATCTCAAAGTCTTTACGCTTCACTGGCAATCTGGCAACAGGTATCAATGCTTGATCCATTTCAGATGTTTCACAGTTATAATGACTTCAAAGTTCCGCCATCATTACTTCATAATCTGAAACACAAATTGTAAGTATTATGATAATGGTTGTTATGTATGCTAAATAGTGGTTAAGCGCATTGAGTAAAATGTGTAAAAATAAATGTAGCCATTTTGAAAAATGGGAGATGGGTTGTATATATGAATAAATTAAACACTTTTTTGAATTCCTTGACCCCCAAAACATATAATTTGACACCAAGATCAAGTTTTTAGGTTGAGTGGTTTCCAAAGTACGAACAATCAAATATTTGCATCCGCCATTTTCCAAAATGGCGTCCAGAAAAGAGGGTCCCACTCATACACAGTCACCACCGGTCAAAATATCATCTGTACTACTCTAATATAAAATCTAGCATGGTGGTTGCTAGTTAGGTTTCAGGGTGAGCCAAATTTGTCATTTTGGCCATCTGCCTCCCCACTACCATTTGTGAGAGAAAGTTTAACCGAAAGAATTCAGTAAATGCAGTTCCCAATTATTATCGTATACATAAGTGTTCCTCAAATGTTTTACATCATTATGTTGTGTGAAAGACAATCACCTATGAAATAAACCAACATTTTCCTTCATCATTCCAGTGCTTCAGAAGTTTTAAATGCAGATATTTCTTAAGGCCATTGTAGGATACTTTGTGAGGATGATATTAACTCGACGTAGCAGTTTTTGCAGCTTTATCAGCCATTTCGTGACCCTCAATTCTGATGTGCGATGGTATCCAACTGAAAATAATTTCCTTGCACTGTCTAGTTGAGATATCAGGGGTTATGTTACTTATGTCTTGAATAATGGGTTATTTGCTGTCCTCCTGCTGCAGACTACCTAAAACACTTCGAGAATCTGAGAAGATAATATACCTGGAGCCCATGGAATCTTTTATTATTTCCAGTACTGAACGAATTGCATATGCTTAGCAGAAAAAACCGAGCAGACCTCGTCTAACCTGAATAAGTATTCATGTCCAGGCAATATTACTGCACATCCATTGTTTTCGTATGTGCGAGAACCATCTATGAACATATTTATTAATATTGTTACATTTATTGTTATATATTGGTTGTCGTTGAATATTTTATTAATTATTGCTATATAGTTGTTATATGTTGTTACATTTATTATATTAATATTTATGTTACATATCTGGATGATGTGTACTTATAATGTATGTGTTGTGTAGGGCAATATTTCCCATTTTATTTTGCATTATTTAAACAAACATTTTTATTTGTTAAATATTTTTATTGATCTTATTTATTTGCATTATTTGGTATTTAAACAAAAGTTTAATATATGTTACTGCATCTGTATATGAATCTGTACAAATTCATTTTTATAATTTTTGTGGTCGCTAATGAACAGCGACCTTATAAATAAATAAATAAATAAATAACAAAAAAAAATTTTCCTGATAGGTGAAGGCTATTACACTGAGAAGAAAGAACCGAGAATTATTTCGAAAATTCTTATTTTCTTAATAAAAAAAAGTTTGAGTTTATCAAAATTTGTTTTGACAATTTTATCTGTAACTGATGGCCCGGTGATTCATGCTCTTGGAAACATAACTGCAAGCGAAGTTAGATTTATTGTTTCGATCTTGTGTAAAATTATTGTTATTACTATTATTTTCTGTTTCAAATTAGTCATTAATTATAGATTCAAAATAGAAAAGTAAGAGACTACAATTTTATAGCAAGATCTGCAATTGTAGAATTAGTTAATTGGTTACTTATGTGTTAGATGAAAGTTTTCATATTGTCAGACTGAAAAATTTTGTTACGTAATGCGGAAAAGTGTTACACCATTAGAAAACATTTTACGTGTTTCTCGGATGTTCCAGTGGAATCCGGCTGTAATGTTGTGTGCGTACGTGATCTCAACATGCGTTAGCGAGACCTTTCTAGCCTTCGCCAGCCGCTCGCACTGTGTCAAGGCCACAATCAATTACGTTCTAGCGTAGCGCTGGTGCGTAGTATGGACGTTTCTGGAATTTCGGTGGAGTATAAATATAAGTACTCAACGACGATCAGTTTCAGTTTGAGTTGCGATTTATTTTAGTGCGGTTCGAAGTATTGTGGCGAAGTGTTATGGGTTTTTTAATTGTGCGGGACAATTGTAATAGAATTGTGTTTTATATTAGTTGACAGTTTTATTGCGTGTGAACAATTTTTATTTGATTTCTTGTAAGAGACTATCTTGTTGATTACATACTGTTTAATTGTGATAATTGAAGGTGGTGATTAGTGACTTAATTGGTGACTTGTATTTTGTTTTCCACCGTGCCATACGACGAACACTAGACCGTCATAACAGTATTATTAATTTAGATTTTATTGCCCCTAATTATCATCTAATGGTGTGATCACAATCTTCAGGTAAACCTTACCAAATATAATTTTAACAAATAAAAATAAGTAAATATCAAGAATATATTTTACTAATCATGATTAACTGTTAGTGGAATAATGTAAGAAATGAAAAATGCATTACACATCATGTTTGAACATTTTTGTGATGAATGCCAAACAAGTTTGCAGAATGAAATTTCAAATAACGTCTACTCCAAAACATCATTTTGTCAGTTGCCAACGTTTTGCAGTAACCCCACGATATATTCTTATCGGTTAAATGTATTTATGAAAAATATTAGACTTATGCCTACAAATAACTATTGAGGCATATGTAAACTTAACAGCTAGGACTAAAATATTAGTTATTTAGGCATTATTAATATAAATTTAACTAAAAGAAAAACAATGAAGTAATTTGGAATGTTTAGTATTTATTGCATAATTTTTATTGCAAATTAACAGAAAGTTTCACTAAAAAAAAATAATGTCAGTTCCTAAGTAGGTGAAAACTTGAGCATGACCGAATGCATACTTAGCAGTACTAAAGTCATTATTATTTATATTTCTTCGGCTAATTTCCATGTATTTAGTTTTACTTTCATTAATGCGTCCTTGGTGTTTCAATGTCTAGTTTCTCCAGTATATCCTTGAAAGCATCTTGGCTCTCAGATAAACAACACTAACGACACAAACACTGAAATAAGAAAAAGAATATATCTCGCAAATAAAACATATTATATATTAAAAAAGCACCTGACGTCCTAGCTTCATCTCAAGAAGCACTAAATGCAAAATCTACAAAACACTTATCAGGCCAGTGCTGACGTATGCTTCAGAAAACTGGACAATGACAAAAAATAGCGAGAGACTTGTAGGTTGCTGTGAAAGACGGATTCTAAGAACAATATTTAGAGGAGTACAAGAAAATGGAATGTGGCGCAGGCGCTATAATTATGAACTACACCAAACATACAAGAGCCGGGCATTGTCAGGATAATCAAAATATACAGGCTAAGATGGGTTGGGCAGATAGAGAGAACGAAGGAAGGACAGCCTACGAAATATATTTTCTACCAGAATCCAATGGGTAGGAGAACAATGGTAAGACCCCGAAGTAGATTCAAACATCAGATAGAAGAGGACCTCGGAAAGCTGAACATAAGACACTGAAAGAATCATAAGTCTTAGGGAAGAATCGACTCTTGGAGCTGGCCAAGACTCACGAAGGGCTGATGATGATCCTCCAAAGCTGTTCTAATTCTGGAAATCATTACTAAGTATTGACATAAGCGCAGATCTGAGTAGGATTTAATTACAATATAACCGCTCAATTCTAATTTTGTAATTGCTGCCTCTAATATCAAATTAGAAAAGACTGCTGATAGAGCATCATATAACTGAATATCGAGGTTTCAGATGATGTGTGGTTTCATACATTAGAACGTTGAGGTCAAAGACAAGGAAATAGACAATGCTTAAATTTTATAAACAATGGCAGTCCCTGTTTTTCTAAATGAATTTGAAATATGGCTTCCTACAAAGAAGATTAAAAACCAGATTCAAACTACGGAAATGAAGTTTCCGAGAAGAACAAAGACTTGCACGAGAGAGAATCGTTTGCGCAATGAGGATGTTAGAGAAGAGCTACAGGTATTATGCATAAATGATAAGATGCAGACATATTGCAGAGAATGGTTACAGCATCTGGACAGAATGTAGGATGGACGACTACCTAAGGTTGTGTTTCGATGTAGACCTTATGGTACAAGAGATGTAGGAAGACCGAGAGTGGGATGGAGATATAGGTTACTCTGTGAAGACGGAACAGGCAAAGTGTCTACTGTGAGAGGTGCAGAAGGAGAAGAAGAAGAAGAAGAAGAAGAAGAAGAAGAAGAAGAAGAAGCAGAAGAAGAAGAAGAAGAAGAAGAAGAAGAAGAAGAAGAAGAAGAAGAAGACTGAATATAACGGGTTTAAATATTAAGTGACAAATGATATCTCTGTAGCATAGATGCACAAGCGTAGGGAAAGTCCTAATTATAATGGGGGAGGGTTTCAATAATACCCACACTTCTTTTTATTTCACAACAAAGCAGACCGAATTCGTGGAATTTTCTGAGTATATTTGTACTGTGTATATCTAACAGCGCTGTCTCTTTCTTCTGCTTAAACAAACATTGGAGATAATTTTAATAATTTATTGGAACACACGTGAATAAATATTGTTCTGAGAAATACTGCATCTGACGCAAAAAAAGAGAAGATATCAGCGAGCATTACGTGTAGACGTGTATCTCGACGAAAATGATTGTTTTTCCCGCTTGCACACTCCTTCATTTATTCAGTGTACGCAACTTCCTGGCAAATCAATGTAACATAACGCTACAAAATGTCAAATACGTATTCAAATTACTGTTAACAAAATTAAGAGAGAACGCATGAATGACCACACTTAGAACGAGTGAAAAGACCAAGGGCAAAAATTGTTATAGATGGTACTGTCATGGACCAAGTTAGCAATTTTGAATACCTGGGCTACAGTGTGTCTTATAATGGAAGCAACGACGTTGTGAATAAGTTGCATAAGTTCAACCTTATGTGGGTGACCATTAGGCAAACCGTTAAGTCAGCAAGTAAAGGAACACGCCTAAAATTCTACAAGTTAATGGCTCTTCCCACACTTCTTTATTGGTCTGAGAATTTGACTTTAACGAAAGGCCAGACCAATCGCATCCAAGCGGCTGAAATTATATTTCTCAGGCACGTGGCAGGGTATATTATCCATGATCATAGAAGAAACACTGATATACGGTAGGAACTGAATATTATGAGTATACTCGACAGGGTTGCCCAGTATCGGCTGAATTAGTGGGAACATCATTGCCGAGTGGATAACTGCCAAACAACTATGGAGCTATAAGCCGAGGGGACGGAGAGGTGTGGGACTTCCGAGGAAGAGCTGGAGTGATCAGCTCTAATCTTTGCCTATTTGCGACCGGAACATACCATCCTTGGTTTAATCCTTGAAGATGATGATGGCGAGTGAATGAAATCAGTTTCATAGGTAACTAGGCTCTTTATAAACGACTGGTAACTGCTGATTTTTAGCAGAATATAAGCTAGGTTCGGCATCAATTACAAATACTAAGTCAGTTGAAAAGTAGTGTTTAAGTTGTGACTTCGCGTTTAAATAAAAATAGCATCAGTTCTTTTATTTACTTTGAACATTTCCTTATTTATTTTAGTTATTAAAAAAAGGCATAGAGGGAGACCAATGCCATTGTGGCTGTGAAGACGGAACAGGCTGCAAACCTACTCCTTGAAGTGAAGAAGAAGAAGGAGGAGGAGGAGGAGGAGGAGGAGGAGGAGGAGGAGGAGGAGGAGGAGGAGGAGGAGGAGAAGAAGAAGAAGAAGAAGAAGAAGAAGAAGAAGAAGAAGAAGAAGAAGAAGAAGAAGAAGAAGAAGAAGAAGAAGATGATGATGATGACAAAGCGCATTTTTGTATTACGTACAGTTGTCCGATTAGTGTTTAATTTAGTATTTACAATTTTTTGCTACTTAATTAATGTATCTTTATGTTAAAAATTATACCATTTGATCATAAACAAGTTAGCTTATTGTATATTGCAACAGAACACAGGATTTAAGTTTCATATAATTGTTATACTAATGCTGTAACACATTCTCTGACGGCCATAGACATGTCATAAATTGATTTTGTTCTTTTCTTTGTAAAGTAGTCAGAAGTTTTGAATTCAGGTATGGATAAAAACGTGTGTTATGTCAAAATATTCATAATTTTGTACTCTTTTATGTCAAGTGAAATATTTGTGTGAAAGTGCGCGGGTGATTAACATTATGTTTAATAACTTCTTTGATAATTGACATTTCTTTGTGAAACGTGGACAGATTGTTTGCAGTATTGTGGAAGGCAACATTTTTTAATTACTCAATTCTTCAAAACCATAATTTTTATATGTTTTTTAAATGAAATCAGTTCTTCTTTTATTTCGTTATCTGCAAGAGGGTAATAAAATTTGCAGATTAAATCTACACAGGCCTTTACAGAATCGGACAGAGTTTTAACTTGATGTGTGCCTATCACTGGGACCATCTACGACGTTGCTAGATTTTCCACCAATCAGAAGGTCTAAAATTTATTTGAGTCGGTGCCCTGCCGAGTACGGATCGTTCAGTTCGTTCCGAAGTCTTGCCATCGAAAGACCTACTGACTGTCGCGAGTTTTTCGTGTCAGGACACGTCTATTTCTATAAGACTTAGTAGTTTTGGTAGACGGTACGAGTTTATCGTAGTCGTAGCCATATCATAGAACGCAATAAAATGTTAAATAGATCTTATTTTAGTGGTTTTCGTGTACAGTGGAAGATTTCCTGTCTAGGGGCAGTAATACCGACTGTGGTATTCTGAATATAACGCGAGAACAATTGAAGAATCATGAATTGTGTAAGCCAAATACACATGATCTATTTTTACCCAGTTAGAACCCTGAGATTAAATTTATAAACAACAATAGTCCGATAACGCAGCCCGTGTGTGCGTGACGTAGTGAACGGCGTAGTGGTCATCGAGCGACGCGCAACGGAGCAGCGAAAGCGGCGCGCCGGATGTCTACATAACCCTTGGAATTCTACGAACAAGTAACCTTATATGTAAAACGCATCAAATAGACTCTTTTATTTAAAGACAATTAAATAATAAACAATTTTAAACAATTTTATGTTATAACGCAATAAGAAAATAATAATTATTAATGTGTTAATTTATAAATTTTTCATACCTCCAGATATAGAATCTGTATTAATAATTTCAATTAACCTATCTATGCATTTATAAATTTGTATTGTTGCAATATGTATGGGCTTTTGGTAATTTATAAATGTGTATTTTATGAAGTAAACGTTTTTTTTAATAAAATTGAACCGTTATTTTTAAAATCGTTTGTATTTTGTTCAACGACATAATAATTTTGCTATGAATGACATGATAATTACATATCAAAAGTTGCCGAATTGTTTTGCTGTTTTAAACGTAAGCCTACAAGCCTCTTGTCTGTGACTGATCACGTTCCTTTTATTATCACAGTGTTTTAGCAATTTATTTTAGTGGATGGCAACTTTAACTTAAGCAAAGTTTATAAAATATCGGAATGGAATAATCGAGGAATTTTGAATTCTTTTAAGAGGAGTTCGAAGGCCATATCTTGTCAATGTTGAACGTATCATATTTGATATATCTTGTCGACAAAACTACTAATGATAAAGATTTGATTGTTTATTTTTACTTCATAATATATTGTTTTTGTTTATTTCATAATATAATTTTTTATTTGTAATTTGATTGAGCAGTTTTTTATGTATCGATTAAAAGTCTTTTTCACTAGCCTCTGTAAGTTACAAGGTTTACTTTTTGTATTTTTATTAATATTTAAAAACTATTGCATAAATTATACAAAACAATTGTTCCAGCACGGATTACAATAATACATGGAGGCATATGTCAAATGTCAAATGTCAGTTCCTGCTACAGAAATCTTAGAAAAGTGCATTGAATCTAAAAATGTATCATTTTCGGGAAATCACATTTAAAGTCTACATAAATATTATTTTTAAACAGTTACAAAAATAAAATTATCTGAGAACCTTATTGTTTATAAACAGCTGTTTGATGCCAAGTAAACAAAAGAAATAAAAAATTGATTTAATAATAAAAATGCAATTACTGTTCCGAAATTTTTCAATTTGACATATGAAACAGTTGATTGACAGTCGCACGTTCGTGTTTTATAACAATACAGCCATTCAGAAAAAAGTGCTATGCAAATTTACTATTCTTCAAATTTTAATCAATAAAATTAAGAGGGGACATTACTTCCTATCTCGCCCATGTTATTTTTAGCGTTTTATAAACCTATTTCTCAAAAACCATAAAAGATAGGGAGCTGATATCTTTACAGGTTATTCTTACGACCTTTTTGTGCATATGGAAGCAGAATGATTTCAAGAAAAAGTTTTGAGTTTTTAAAAAAGTGTCAACAAAATGTTTTTTAAGAGTTAAAATTTTATAATTTTTTTTGGTAGAGTACATTTCATCATAATTATGGTTCCACATATGTAATCTTATGAAAGTTAGCTACAGTAAAATTTTAAGTCTCTGTCTTTTATAGTTCCTGAGAAAAAGATACACGTGTGAAATAAAAACACGATTTTTCAGGAAACTCGTTTAAGTTAAAGAAGATATTTTTAATGCATTCCTGATAAAATAGTGGGCAACTAACACTTCAGAACAGCCCAGCTCCATAATCTTTGTGTTTTTCCTTTTCTTATTTCTTTCTTTTTTCATGTCTCGTTTGTTTTTCTTCTTTCTTCATCTACATTGAATTTTTTATCAGCTTTTTGAACCAGCTTTCTGTCGATTTGGCGTAATCGCACTTTAAAATTTTCACTATATTTTAATCACAAAGCACTAAGCACATCCAGTTTCTTCGCTGCACCTTTTTTAAATGATATAACTGCATCATACAACCCTACTTTTAGTATTGTGATGCCGACAAAAATAGTTTTTGGCAGTCTTTTATAAATCATCGTGCTGAATGAATCGTTTGGATTCTGGGTCTTCCCCAAACAGCGTTTACTTAAAATGGTTACGTTAGAAATATCTTTAAAAAGTTTTATTATTTGATTTAAAACTTTCAGAAAGGTAATGGTAACGGTAGAAACAAATGTATATAAAAATGCTCGATGAATATTCAAACTCGTGAGGCAGCGCGCAGTAGGCCCAGAGAATTGACGCACATTTCCGTGCACGAGTCACTTTATTGTTTATTTTAGTGAGGTTACAATTTTTTAACATGGACATGTAATATATCATTTCGTTCAGAACATATCAGGCTATAGTAATGAACGAAAATTCGAAAATGTCCAAAAAATTATGTTTTGGATGTAAATATTCCCTCCTTAAACAGAATATTCTGAAGAAAGTCATATTTTTAATATTTTTTCTCGATAGTGATTTTTTTTTTTACCAAAATGTTATTCCGACACCCCTTAGTAAAATGCGTCTAACTTATCAAAGTAGAGATTTTGTGTTACAGATGATGTTTGTACGTAATTAAAATTGTTTAAAATTAATTTCCTTTTGATAAAATCTGTTGAAAGTAGTAGTCTTTTGTCCCACGTCACGATACGATAAGGAAGGATGCCTTACAGATATTACGTAATGGTCAAATGTTTTAATTGTAAACGTTATATTAGAGAATGCCAAAGCGCACTAATGCGTTTCAAAAAATGTACCCCGATTCAATCAGGAATAACTTGAATGGGAAACTGGAAATTTAGAAAGATCTTCTTAAGAGCGGGTACACAAAAGTATGGAGTATCGCTAAAAAAAATTCAATTACAGTTTTTGATTTTTCATTTTATTTTCCTGATTAATGTTTAACATTTTAAATTTATAATTCTCTCCCTTTTAATTAAAATATCGTTTATTTTATAACCGTGTCTATTTTGTCAATATAAAAATGTTAGAAATAAGTTAACTAAAAGAGAAACCAAAATGAAGACTAACATGAGCAAGGTGCGCCCGGTTGAAACATGGGCCTTGTCAGAAAGTGGTAAGAACCAACTGAAAAGGTTTGAAAGAAAAATCTTCAGAAGGATATTTGGCACGATTAAAGAAGGAGATAACTGAGAAATAAGAAACAATGAAGAATCGAACGCACTTATTGAAGGGGAAGATATAGCACATGGTTCATAAAAGCACAAAGAAAAAGATGGCTATCATTGTAACATAAATTACAAATAGAAAAAAGCAGCAGAAAGAAAGAAAGAGAGTAAGGGAGAGAGAGAGAGAGAGAGAGAGAGAGAGAGAGAGAGAGAGAGAGAGAGAGAGAGAGAGAGAGAGAGAGAGAGAGAGAGAGAGAGTATGAGAGAGGGAGGGGGAATTTCTCAGAAAAATGTAGGCCTGTATAAATGTTCGTATCTGAGATTTTTCTACTTCGAAATAGACGTCCATTAGCAATATTTGATGAAAAACGTGAGATTGAAAAGTTGTGTGATTCGTGTTTGTGTGTAAGTATATTGTATGCGTGGGCTCATGAGCTACAGCGTGCGGTTGAGTTTTTTTTAAATGAAGTTTTACAACTACTGTAAATACAGAACGGAAACTTGCTGAGGTAGGCGGGTAAAAACCTCAGTTGCCTGTACACTATGCCACTTCCAAACGTCTTTTAGATTCTAACACGTTTTTTCACAAGTGATTTGCTTAATCCACGATTTTCGTATTTGTATGCGCTGGAGACAGAAGATTACATAATGGAGAACGTGCAAAGAAGCTTGCAGTCAATTTAAACAAAATGAACTTAACGTAAGTGCACTCGTAACCGGCTATGCTTGCCATGTTAAATTCATCAAATTTCAAACCCATTGTCTCAGAACCTGAAAAAGATAGAAGTCTACAGTTTTCGGACGCAGGTAAGCACATTAATACACTAAAAACGCTACTACAATTGTATGAATATCTCGATTTCCTGATTTTTATAAATTTATATTTTTTTACTCTAAACATTTTCATACAAAAAGCATACTTATTATTTTTGTTCTCTTTATTTTTCAGTGAAACTGTATAGTTATAGTTCTAGTAGTATAGTTATACTTCAATTCAGCTTAAAACTTCACTTGGTTCTGAAATAATGGATCATTTATCTAAAAAAAAAAATGTATTTTCAGAAAAACGGATTTGAAGTTTTTATTGTTTTGCCTAATTTAAATTGTCCAGCTCCATACGCGGGGTCTTCAGTTATATCAGTTTCGTCATCTAGTTTTTTATTCAAATTCTAGTTGATTGAGTAACTGTTTTCATCAATTTATCTAGTGCTGTCTCAAGGATTCGTTGCAAGAAACATTTTCTCATTACCTTAACCATATTTGATCATGGTTTTATCCTCAATCTTTATAAGGCTTGACACTTACTTACATAACCTTCATTGTAGGTCAACACAGCATCATGTTCGCCCAAAAACAAAGTATCCAGTCCAATTAATGGTTCAGCGACTCGTTTGCAAATTAGGATGACTCAGATCAGCAAATAGTGGCTTTGTGACAGACATTACAGACATTGGTAGTGACTGTTTAAGTGAACAAGTGTCACCAGTTAGGATGGCCTGGTTATATTTGCACCAAGAGTCTTCTTTTTTGGGTAAAAGTTGGAACATTATGAACACTTTTGACAGAGATTACCTACGATCTCAATTTTTTTAAATCATAAAAAAATTATTATTAGGCGTATTCACATAAATTTTGTATCAAATTACTCAGAGAATACTGAAGATTTTTTTAATAAAAAAAAACCAAAAATCTATTTTTTGGTCGATTTTCCGGTTACGAGTGCCCTTAAATAAAATTACGTTTACTTCAGTTAACTTAAATAAAATCTCAACTTTTCCAGAATTTATGAACACATAAAGAACAACTAAACAACTAGCTAATGTTGTATGAAGAACATTTTATGCAATTTAAGAATAACACTATGAATTCAGGGAAAATGTAAATGTTTGGATGCTAACATTTGAAAATACACGTTTCAGAAAATGCACGATAAATGTTATGTAATTGTCTTTCATCTCAAAATAGCAGCAATATGTGCGCGCACACACATTACAGCTGGGCTCTGCTGGGATAGCCGAGATACTTGTAGAACGTTCCGTATTACATAACAATACTTTTCAGTTACGATGTGAACGTTTGTAATTAGTAAAATAGTTTACCTTCTTCTTGTCCGTCTGGTGGCCTTTTCTCTATATTTTATTCAACGCGTTCAGGACATATGTCCCATCATCAGGATATCCCTTGTTGAAGTTTGTCGATCGTTAAAATATTAAAAGCACTGTATATACAATTCTACACATAACAATAAATATAATATAAACATAAAAACACATAAAATACCCAGATTTGAGACACACGCGATATCGGTGGTGCGCACCACGACATGCTATAGTCGAATGCCCCTGAACGTTTGTGAATAACATAGAAAGAGTGACTACGTAAAACCACATGCAGATCCTCTATTTTAGAATAATCCTTTTAATTTAATATAATCTTTAGGTAAGTACGCAAAATAAAAATCTACTTTGCATTGGAAACGTCACGAAACCTAAATCTCCTTTGGCTTTTGTAAGCGTGTTTTAATTGAGACTACTATCGAGGGGTTCTTAATCCTCTGTCTCAACGATAACGAGCGATATAATTTTACGTAGTAAATTTTACTCCAATTTAAATGTTTTTTTTGTCTGTGACTTTTTTTGTAATTAAATAAAATCTGTCCTTCCCAATCATGTTGGGAAGAAGGGATAAACATGTTGAAATAAACTGTTTGGCATTCGCAGATGACTTTGCTATAATTTATGAACATCTGACATCTGTAGTAACACAAGTTAATTTTTTAGAGGTCATAGCCAGTAGAACATTCTTAAGAATTTCTGCAGAAAAAACAAATTTGGGTGAATATCAGGGTGGCTTTAGGAATGGCAGATCCGGTCCAGAACAAATATCCACTCTGAAGTCAATAATTCGTCACAAGCTACTGAAAGCAAAGGAAATTTTACAACCATTTATTGATTTCAAAAAGGCTTTTGATTCTGTTCATAGAGAAACTATAGATAAAATAATCCGAGAATTTGATGTTAAATCTAAATTGGCAAATCTAATACGTGAAATCCTTACGGACACAGTCGAAAAAATAAAATTCATGGGAGAAATATCTCAACCGTTCAAAATAAATACAGGTGTAACATAGGGCGATGGTTTTATCCCCAATAGTTTTCAACTTTCTGGAGAAAGTAGTGAGAATTTGGAACGAAAAATTAAAGGATTGCAAAATATCACGAATCATGTTGGGAAGAAGGAACAAACATATTGAAATAAACTGTTCGGCATTCGCAGATGACTTTGCTATACTTTCTGAACATCTGACATCTCCAGTAACAGAAGTTAATTTTTTAGAGGACATAGCCAGTAGAACAAGATTAAAAACTTATGGAGAAAAAAAACAAATTTCTCACGAACATTGAAAATGCGCCAAAATTCCTGCTAACAGATATTGGTAGAATAGAGAGGGTTAGAAACTTTAAGTATGTAGGGGAAATAATTCAAAAGAATGGTTTAGAAAAATCTGCCATAGAAGAAAGGATTCAAAAGTAGAAAGAGCATATGGTATAACTAAAGATATTTACAATAAAAAGTGCATATCTAAGAATGTGAAAATAAGGCATTACAGTACAGTATTAAGGCCAGAATGCCTTTATGCAAGTGAATGTCTAACATTGAATTAGACAAACTAGAAATATTGGAAAGACGAATTATTAGAAAAATATTAGGCCCGCGAAAAACTTCAGAAGGTTGGAAATTAAGAAGTAATGATGAAATATATCAAAGTATAGAAAATATAACAGAAACGTGAGAAAACGAGGACTATTATTTATTGGACGTTTATATAGAATGGACGACAATACCTTAACCAAACAGATCTTCAGATATCTGTGGGGAAAGAAGTCAACATCAAATTGGATTAAAGAAGTCAAAAAGGATTTAGAAAAAATAATATATCGGCAGAGAAAGCAATTGAAAGAGAAGTTTTTTGGGCAAAAGTGTTAAAAATGACAAGAGTCCAGGGTAGGGGAGAGAAAAACGCAGGTTAAAAGTGGACTGAAGACAGGAAGAAGAGACACAGTGAAAAGAAGAAAGAATTTTGGAGAAACAAAAAAGAACAAGGAATAAAGAATTGAAATTGGCATGTGGTCCTCAGATTAAAAAAATCTGTCCTTCATGACTTATATCCTTTGGGTTGTATTCTGATCACCACACCAAGTTCTGTACACGTGTTAGTCGACGAAATGGTGTTATTTTATTGATAGCTGGCAGTCTTGCAGAAAAAGAATGGAAAATTATAGTTACCAGATGATTACGAGGAAAACGTTTATGCAAAATAATGAATTATTCCTTATTTTGCATAAGTTTAAAATTATTTCCATAAATTTCCAGATTTAAGTGATGCAAAATTAATCTAAATTGTTTTCAGAGGTAAAAAAAAAATAAACATTGGGAAAGTTATTATAATTTCAATTACAAAAAAAATACTAATCAAAAGTTGATTCAACGATTGAATATTTAAAAAATTTTAAACCAAATATTTCAAAACTTTTATTAAATAATGCATATAGAATATTTAATATTGTAACGATGGAAGACCATCGAACAGCCGAGAGCGTCCTTCTACCCGTCCCTCCACTAGTCGAGCAGGTGTAACTTCAGTGAAGGCCGTACAAAAAGAACGTTCCAGATTGTTGAAGGGCACACTTGAAATACGCATTAGGTGGCATATCGCAGTAAGGATGGAAAGTTTATTCTGGAGCACTTGCGCGACCTATAAAAGCCTCAGCAGCTGACTTTGTCATTTCAGTTACCTTTGAACGATTTCCTTAGTGCGGATCGAGTCGTTGTTGAGGCTCAGTGAAAAGTGGTTACCGTGCTATAATTAGTGTGGAACTCTATTATTTGACATTATTACTGCGTGTGGACAAATGTAACTTGAATTATTGTACGAGTTTAATCTATTTGAATAACTTGTTGATTAAAATTTGTTAGTTGAGATTAATTAATTAGCTGGTGATTACTCGTAGTGACATCATTGGCGTCTGTATTATGTTTCCACTGTACCATACGACGATCAGTGAAAAGGGCAAATTCCATCATACATACCAATTAAAAGACTTATGTATAATGTTAACAAATCATGCCAGAAATATAACGTGAAGAAAGCGGAAGAGAAAACAAAATCAATTACAATTTCGCAAGACCCATTAAGGTGTAAGCTTGTGATAAATAACAGAATAATAGAACAAATAATGCAGATAGACTACTTAGCAACGAGGCTTAAAAAGTAACAATAGGGCAGATGAAGAAATAGAACATCAATTGATGAAAGCAGGAAGAATTGCAGGATGCATGAATGACCTTATATGGAATATTAAATACTTCACACAAGAAGTAAAACTAGGGTTTACAAAAGCACAATACGTCCAGGAATATCGATATGGATCAAAGACCAAGCCAGATACAGCAAGAACTGAAAGAAAGCGACAAACTATAGAAATTACTATATTACGGAAGGTACTAGAACAGACAAGGTACGATGGGTTGCCAAACAAAGTATAGCAGAAACGTATAATGTAATAGATATTAATTCTTGGATTGCGGAAAGAATGATATGGAATGAACACATATCAAGAATGGATGACACAAGGCTAATGAAAAAGGCAAGAGATAGCCAAACAAATACCTAGAGGAGCATCGGTCGGCCAAGGAAGAGGTGGAGTGACAGCATGTAGGACCATTGTTACAGAACAGGACAGAGTCCTGACAAGAAAGTAAAAGAAGAAGATCTACTCCATCAGTTTTGTTGGTCTTTTCAAGTCCGTTTGGATATTACTAAGCTTACTACTAGTCATACTAGTTTGGTTGTAACGTAAAGCAAACAAGCAGTACAAGCATCATATAGTTTAGTCAAAGGAAACGTAGGACGCTAATAAGCAGTGGGATCCGCCACTAAGCCAGGCTAAAGAGTGAAAAGATCGTAAACATGTCAGTGACCAAACCTTGTAACTTTCTTTTTTACGTTACAAATCCAGGGAACCCATCTTAATTGACACCTGCCAATTACATGGGCTGCCTACGTTGTAACGAACTGTTATTAAACTCAACATAATTGAACAAATTACTTAAGCTAATTATTAGGAAACAAATTTCACTGATTTATGCACTCATTTTCATGTGTAATAAGACGACTTCTCTTTATTAACAACTGATATGAAAAGATCCCATGACATAATTAATTAGATTAAAATATTTAAATGGTTTTCAGAAAAACTAGGGATCATAATGATCATGTACTTTTTTTTACCTCGGATCCGAGTTTACTTTAAATATATCTATAGTAAAGACTTCTGAGTATTTTGTGTTCATCTAGATGCTTGCAAGACTTCTTTTACCATTTGAAGAATGGTATTATTAACTAAAGTGATTATAATTTACATTTACATATAATGCGTTACAACGTATGATATTCAATGTTACAGTAAACTCTTAGTTGGTCTCATTTATAGTTTAAAGAAAATTATAGTCTTTGAAAAGTCTCTTTTCTCTGTAAGTTATGTCTCAAATATAATTAACTCTCGATAGGCAAGCTATCGAGTCACCTTTACAATAGGTCGTGGTAACCTCGTCCTGGGGTGTCTCTCGTGGGAATTCTTGAAGTCGGCGTCGTCATCTGAGTCGTGTCTTCGGCAAGTACTAGATAGGTGGTTCACTGCGGAGATTGAAGTTTCTCTTGTTAAAGTTGGTGTAGATCCACGTAGGTCCTCGTCAGCGTCTTATGCCTCGTATACGTCCACATGTGAAGTTTATGCTGGTCACATCTTCATATGTAAAGTTGTACTTGAATTTACCTCTTGAGGGGAGACGTCATCTTGCTTACTACTTGTTAATTTTCTTTTTGTTTTAACTTATTAGATTTTTCTTTTTAACACAACTTTCTACAATTCACACATTACACTCGCTCGCCACGTTTAGCAGTGGTAGCTAACATTTAAAATTAAATTTAACCAGTGCATTTTCGTGGAGCTCTCGCTCGTAGTTCTATACGCTCTGACGGCAGCATTGTGACTCTCTTTACTCGATTCGACTGGCACATTACAACGGAGAGGGGCAAGTACTCCGCGATAATATAGTTCCTATTTTTATTTAAATTGACATTCTTATTACGAAAAAAGAATACATTAATTATACATATATAATTTAAGTGAATCTTTCAACTACTACTCGTGCCTTCAAATTACTAATTACAAAGATTATGATTTTTATATCTTCCTAAGTTACAGACGACTCGCTATGCACGTTGTGTCCGGAATTAACAGGTCACCGCATGATGACTAGCAAAGGGTTAACTGTGATATTAATAGCTTCTTTACAATTCGAATTTTTATTAATGGTTTAGTTAGATTTTCCATTTACATCTTATACTTATTCTGAGTTAGGACAGGGGCTTTAGGTTTAATAGTGCGATTTAAAACTACTTAATTGCTAGTAAATTAATTTTTATTTATTTAAGATTCTATATTCATTTAAATCGTCACAACGTTTTTCGTCTTTGCTTGATTTACAAAGATTTCATGTGATCTTATTTCAAGGAACATGTGTGTGTGTGTGTGTGTGTGTGTGTTTTGACCGCAACCGTCCTCATAATATGCACTTTCGATAGCCCTTCACGGCCGGCGTCAATATTATTCAAACGGTTGAATGCCGGGCTATTAAGCCGTGATCTCATGTTTAAAGAACCAAACGGTTTGACCTCATCAGCGGTAAAGAGTGCCAGGAGATGATGATTTTCCTCTGTACTGAAATGTTTACGGCGAACATCTGATGGTACTCTTTACCACTGGAGATGACCTCCGAAGGTGAGGGTGAAACGTTTGGTTCTACACACACACACACACACACACACACACACACACACACACACACACACACACACACACACACACACACACACACACACACACACACACACACACACACACACACACACACACACACACACACACACACACACACACACACACACACACACACACACACACACACACACACACACACACACACACACACACACACACACACACACACACACACACACACAAAGTTATATTTCGATAAAGCAAAGCTGACCATATGAACGTCAACAATGACTGTAATTATTGTAAAAAAGTTTTTTAATAATTTAATAGACATCCTGTATGCTGATAGACAGGGAACTGGCTGTATCACCTGATTTTTACGTGAGAAGACTGTGAGGATGGTGTGTTTTTATAACTGCGTTTTAGTCATGTGGTGTTGTGGGTATAAATATTTATTGATTCAGATGAAATATTGTATCGCAATAAGGAACGTTCTGGTACTGTGGAGAACGTTGTTCCACGCGTTTCTCGCTTAGCCCACCACGTGCGTGTTTCTGCCAAGGCCGCGCTGAAGTATCCGCTAGAATTTTCTAGTAGGGCCTGCTTGTTTAGAACGCGTACTATGGAACCCTGCAGACTATAAATAGCCAACACGTGCCGCTCGAGAGTTAGTTTACGTCGGGCGATTACTCAGTGCGTTCAAGTGGTTATTCATAAAAAGTGATTATTGTGCGGGACTCTATTATTTGACATTAGTGTTGTGTGTGGACAAATTTAATTGAATTATTGCACCAGTATAATCTTGTTGAATAACTTGTTGATTTCAAACTGTTAATTGTGATTAATTAAAACTGTTGTTTAGTGACTTAATTGGTGTCTTTATTTTGTTTTCCACTGTATCATACGGCACTAAGTGAGACCGTCGTAACAATATCCATTTTCTTAACACATCGGTGATAGGCCGTTAAAGCGCTCTTCTCTGTACCCCACAAAGAAAAATTTAAACAAATTCTTTCTTATTGTCAATATTAACCATTAAGTATTATAATATCGAGCATAGTTATAACGATTTTAACTGTTTAACAATGAATGACAACATGCCAACAACAATAGATTTCAATGCTTAAGCTATCATTGTAAACTGTTCGTAAAGTTAAATAGTTAAAATTGAAATGTGAGTTTCTATGGTAACCGAACCGAAGCACTCAACTGTTTTGAAATTAATAAATTACACCAAGAAAACGTACAAAAATACAAACAAGTTGTATCGTTGGTTTCTGGCATTTTTTAAAAAGATTTTTGTTTAATTTAACAAAAAGATTAACTTATTTGAAAATTCTGAGAAAGATTTTATTTCTTTGATGACGAAAATATTAATAAAAATGAAAACCTATGTGGAAAATGTTTTACTGCGTGTATTTAAATAAAATTTTAAATTTAATATAAATCTACAGTTTATTAATCTGGTCCATAGTTACCGCGTTATACTAAACCTGGTTAATAAAGTTCTTTGATCAAAAACGCCATTAATATGTTCTGAAAATTGTAAATGCAACAGTATACAATTAAAAACATCGTTACTTTAGTTATAGCCTATGTTTTTTCTATCTATTTTCGGATATGGTATGTAATACTGACATTGCTCAGAAGGATTATTAATTCCATGTTCCGTAAGGAAATGAAAGTATGGAGATCGTGAAAAAAAATTGTGTTAGAGATAATGGCAGATGCTGATTGTACTACCCTCAAAATATGAAGAAAAGTCATTTTCCGAAAAGTGTCTGTATGTAGAATTTTTTCTATGAGGAACGATAACTGCCGCAAATTCAAAGAGAATCAAATAATGTTTTGCATGTGTCCCCGAGTTGTAGAGGACTCGAGGCCTACTGATTTTGGTGAAGATCGTTTTAGGGGAAGGGGTAGTTTACTAGCAACGGTTTACGTTTTAACAAGGCTACAGTACAGTACTTAATTTTGATAAATAAAGTATCCTGAAGAAGGTCATAATAATCCAGTGTAGAAAGGCAGATGAAATATATATAAATGAAAAGGATAGTTGAAGGGGAGGGGGTAATTTTTTGTATTGATGGTATAAATTTATTCGACCGAGAACTTAATTGATATCGTTCCATGCTATATAACCACGGATACGTAAACAAAAAATGTTTCGTCTTCAGAAAGTCACATAAAACAAAAGCTGGGCGGTATTCGCTTTTTTCGCGTCGTTTATATAAAAGATAATTTATTCAAATTAATTATTTATTTTAAAAATGTTAACAACTAGGTACAATTCATATTTTGATTATCTTTCTCACTGTTTTTACCAAAAGCATGCTGATGTATTTGGTTGTGTTTTTGTGTACATATAAAAAATAATTTGATAATTAATTACAACATGGAAGTCATGTGTGGTTCTCCATACAGATTATTTGTTTTAATGGAAAGTAACAAGGTGTAAAATTTTAAGCGGCATCAGTTTCACCCGATGAAATTTAACTTCCCTGAACGCCACTTCAGGAGCTGACGGCTCAGTTTCAATACATGTTGAAGTCAATGGCAGTTGGTAGGGTTATTGTTGCAGTGTTGCGCAAAAGCTAAGTTTTTGAAGAAAGTTATACCAATAATTTAATTACAAAATGTCGATTTACAAGCAAACAAAACAAGCATCATCATCATCATATTTTTAATTAAATATCACAATATCAGAGGGCAGTTGTCATCATCAACATCATCGCTATCATCATGGTCACAACACGGCATAGGCAAGGTACTGCCTGTTCCGCCTTCAGAGAACCTCCAGCCACCTCTTCTTCGGCCTACCCTCATACCGAAGATTTTTTAATACTATCAAGTCTTTTATAGGTTTATATTTCCAGGCTTGTTTGGCCAGTCTGGAATCTGACATTCTTTCTAAGTGTTCTTTCCACCGTTGTTTATAATCTTTAATATTTCATTCAAACTTTAACTTACAATTCTTCTTTTATGGCTTCATTCTTTCTTTATGTAATCAATTTCGGAACACCTTTTAATTCCTCTAACGAATGCCATTAGTAAGGCCTGTATTTTACATTCTTGTTTGTTTGGTCGTCGTCCATAATTCCCACCCATAGGACAGTACAGGGACTGCTATAACTTTATAGACATTTAATTATTTATCTCGACGTACCTTGTTTCTAAAAATACGATTGACTGGCCCTAAAGATAGTCTAGAACTTGCCTAACTTAACATCAATATCATAACTCGTATCATATCTAATATCATTTCCCAAACAGTTAAAGTGGCTCACCTGTTCTGCAATTTGATCCGTAATAATTACTTTTGTTCTTGTTGGTTCCTTGCTTTGAAATCCCATTACCTATGTTTTTTTGTAGATTTTCATATTGTATTGTTTAAAAATCTGATGAAGCTAAAAAACAGATTTTTGTAAAGCTGATTCTGTATTTTAAATTACAAACAAGTCGTCAGCAAACAACAGCACTTTCAAATATCTGTCTCGTGATACCTTAAGGCCAGGGTTTACTAGATGTTTCCAGTTCCTTACCATAATCGTCAAGATAAATGTTAAAAAGAGTAGGTGATATATTTCACCCTTGTCTAACACCTTGATTGACAGATTTGTTAAGAGATCCTACAATTATTTTTAATACTATTCTTGTTCCGTTATTTAGGCCTTGTTTAGTTCATGTAGGTTGTTGTAGATATCCCCGTTCTTCTAATACTTGCCACACCAAATTTCTCTCTACTCTACCAAAGGCACTCTAAAAGTCAACGAAAGCTACAAGCGATTCTTTATTAAACTCACCATGCATCTCAATCATTTGTGTAATAATAACAGCACTGTCTGTACAAGATCTGCTCTTCCTGAAGCCGTTTAGTTCTTCCAAAATAACATGCTCCGAAATAGTCTGCAGATGGTGGTTTATGATCCTTGGATATATTTTATGGACAGTACCAACGAAATATATTTCATTACAGTTATTACAGTCAGTACGTGTTTTTTTGTATTCTTATTAAACACAGCGAGCGAAATAGAAATTGCGAATATAAGGTAGACAGTGCACAGGACGATACTTACCGTTTACTGTCAAAGAAGACAGTTTTGCTTAAAGTTTTTTAAATGGAGACAACCATTTTCGCAGTTATACTGGTGCGCGGTGACAAAGAAACACGCAACAATTCAGCAGACAGCGGAAATGAGATTCTCGAGAAGAGTTAAAGTTTATACCGGACTTAACTGTTCAGGAAATGGAAAAAAATTGTCACAAGTAAATGTTCAACTTCAAATTGAAAAATATAAAAGGAATTTACGTGAACATCTTAAATGAGTGTCATCAAGGGACAGGTCATTAGTGGTAAACCAAGCGCGTTGCCGGAAGAAGGAATAAGGACTATAGGATTACAAACTACACGGAGTATGCAGTGCAATAAATGAGTATGCAATGCAAAAAATCATACTTGGTTTAATCCTTGCAGATGATGATGATGATGATTAAAATTTGGTTTTATTAACTAAATTGTAACATGACCTTTTGTCTTCTTCTTCTTCTTCTTCTTCTTCTTCTTCTTCTTCTTCTTCTTCTTCTTCTTCTTCTTCTTCTTCTTCTTCTTCTAAACCTGTTCCGGCACCCATCTCATCCTCGTACGACCCACGTCTCTTCTTTGCTACGGTCCTACTGCCACAGTTTCCAGTACTTACTCCGAGGCTGCCTTGGAAAATACAAGTATTTCAAAGTATATTACATGAACAGGTTACTGGCCTGTTGCACAACCCACTCTACCAGGAAGACCAGAGACTCTTCTGTCAGGGTTACCATACCTTAGCCGAAAGGCCTCTGTTTTGGGGCGCAGGGATTTTTTTCGCGTTGTTTAAATAAAAGATAATTTAACCAAATTAATCCTTTATTTGTAAAATATTAACAACTAGATACAATTTGAATTTTGATTATCTTCCTGAGCGTTTTACCAAAAGCATGCTGTATTTGGTTTCGTTCTGAGTGTTTGTGTACATATTAAAAATAATTTGATAATTAATTAGAACATGGAAGTCATGTATGGTTCTCCATACCGATTTTTAAAATATACAAACAGGTTTATTGTATAGGATTATGATATATATTTGAAATATAAAATAAAGGAAAATAAATTCAGTCAATAAGTGTCTTTTAACAGTGTTTCAATAACGCGTAATTTTATTGTGTTATTACCTTTTAGTTTAATGGGACTGATTTCAGGATGATATCGTGCGTTTTTCAGCCACTTTAAAGATAGTAAGCCTAACGTTGATTAGGTTTAATTTGTTTTTTTGTATGAAGCCGACCCAACCCAGGACCCCGCCCAAAAGCAAATTGTAGATACGCCACTGACAACAACTGTTTGCGCGAGTAAACAAACTCAACCGATCTCAGCATTAACATTATCTTTTTTCTTCTTCTGCCTTTACAGGTTAGGAATTTCCGGCTTCATCATCTCACGCTTCTTCTACCTATAGGGTGATAATTCAAGCTCTGGTTTGGAATACTTGCTTTCTGCGTTTTAGATAGACATTCTCTCCATCTTTCTTTATATATTTCTGCCTGTAGCGCAACCGATTTATTGTTTAGTTTCTGTCTAATTGTTGCATTTCGTACCCTGTCTCCCCTAATACAGCCTTTCACTGACATAACAAACTTAATTTCTGATGACGTCATCTGTCTAAGATTTATAACCATATAACAGTGTGGGAACTGCCATCACCTTGTACAATGTTAGTTCTGTGTCTTTCAATGCCTTATTCTTTAGAGATTAAATATAATTAAATCACTACCGACTCGGAACACAAAATTTTTAATGGGTAAAAACGTAAAAGTTTTACCTTATAGCCTGAACCAGTTTTCGCTTATTATAAGCTTCGTCAGAGGCCGCCACTGAGAGCGCTGTCCGTCTTGTTCTTGGCGACGCTGTCGACATTTGAAGGACCGATTTTGTGTGTGTGGGGTGTGATATGTTCGAATAATAGATGTGACGACGTCGCCAAGGACAAGACGGACAGCGCCCCCAGTGGCGGCCTCTGACGAAGCTTATAATAAGCGAAAACCGGTTCAGGCTATAACGTAAAACTTTTAGGTTTTTACCTATAAAAAACTTTGTGTTCCGAGTCAGTAGTGATTTAGTTATATTTAGTTAATCAACGGACATGCCATGGACAACGAAATCCAAGAATCTTAAGAGATCTTATAACTGTAACACATATGTTTTGAAATGAATTTATTTTGTTGCTTATGTCTGTCTTCTTCGTAAGAAATGTGAGATCTATTGTAAAGATCTATAGTATTGTTACGCTGATGAAATACATAGTTGTACATCGCTGCGAGAGCATAGGCCTACACACAACGCGCGAGGGTGTTCCATTCGTTTAGAGATTATCTTGCGCGGCAGAGTTGCGTAAAGTTGCTGGTTTGTTCTACCCATTGTGCCAGCTCTAGGGCTGCTATTTCACTACAGTGCAAGGCGGTGGAGGTATAAATACTGGATTTCGGAGCGGCTCAGTTAGTTTAGAACTGGCGATATTCAAGTGCGGATATAAATATTGTGACGAAGTAATTATTGTGTTAATTACTGCGCGATTGAAATAAGGTGACATTTATTATTATTTTAGGCAAGCGTATGACAGCATAGATAGGAAAAAACTTGTTGAAATTATGCTGTACTTTTAAATACCAATTAAATTAGTACAACTGACAAGATTGACAATGATCAGACAACAGCCAAAGTCAAATTGCAAACGGGTATGACAGATCCTTTTAATGTCACGAGAGAGTTAAAACAGGGCGATGGGCTGGCACCAACACTGTTCAACTTAGCACTTGAATATCATCGTCATCATCATCCTCAAGGTTTAAACCAAGAATGGTTTGTTCCGGTCTCAAATAGGCAAATATTACAGCTGGTCACTCCAGCGCTTCCTCGGACGTCCTACACCTCTCCGTCCTGTCGGCTTATAGTTCCATAGATGTTCGGGGATGCGGCAGTCATCCACTCGGCAAAGATTTTCCCACCAATTCAGCCGATACTGGGCGATCCTGTCGAGTATACCCATGATATTCAGTTCCTGCCGTAAACCTGTGTTTCTTCTATGATCATGGAGAGTATACCCTGCCACGTGCCTGAGAAATCTCATTTCAGCCGCTTGGATGCGACTGGCCTAGTCTTTCTTTAAAGTCCAATTCTCAGACCCATAAAGAAGTGTGGGAAGAGCCATCACCTTGTAAACTTTTAGGCGTGTTCCTTTACTTGCTGACTTAAGGGTTCGCCTGATGGTCCCTCACATAAGGTTGAACTTATGCAACTTATGCACAACGCCGTTGCTTGTATTATAAGACACACTGTAACCCAAATATTCAAAACTGCTAACTAGTTCCAGGACAGTACCATCTATAACAATTGTTACCCATACGGGATAAGTTCCACAAAAACCAATCACCTTGGATTTAGTTGTGGCTATCTGCAATCCAGAGTCTTTGCAGATCCATTTAACAAATGTATACCCATCTGCAATCTGTTTTCAGAGTCCAACAGAATAGCCTGATCGTCCGCACTTGAATATCTGATCAGGAAATTATCAGTTGATAGGGATTCAACATTAGAACATAAAATGGTCCAGATCGTAGAATATGCAGATGATATCAATATTATGGCAAGATCCCAAGGAAGAGCAAAAGAGACATTCCAGAAAGTCAAAGAGGAACCAGAAGAGATAGGATTACAGGTTAATACAGATAAAACAAAGATTATGCTCACCACTCAGAAGAAAACCAGGAAACCTGAACAGTTTGAAATTGAACCACTAAACCTGGAAATAGTGAATCAGTTTAAATATTTGGGATGTTGGATGGCAGAAAACAATGAAATGAGGAAAAGGATACCGGCCGCAAATAGACAATATACTTCGTTGACACCTATATTCAAGACAAGGAATATCCACCATCAGTCAAAGGTCACATTATATAAAGTTATGATTAGGCCGGTGATAAAATATGGCAGCGAGACTTGGACTCTGAACAAACAAGCCGCTAACATAGTCAATACTTTTGAAAGGAGAATTTTGAGGAGAATATATGGACCAATCCAAGTAAACGGGATATGGAGAATGCGTCACAACGAGGAACTATACAAGCTGTATAAAGACAATGATCTGGCCACCACCACCCGACTGCATAGATTGCAATGGGCAGGCAATGGAAGGCAACCGAATACCTAGGAAGGTACTGCTTAATCAAATCGAGGGTAGAACCTTTCGGATGAACCACGACACACATGATTGACGCAGTGGCGAGGGAAACTGATAATTTACTTAAAATAAAACGATGGACATCGATCGCCAAGGACAGGGAAAAATGGAGGCGGATGATTATGGAGGCTAAGGTTCGACTTCGAACTGTGATACCATAGAAGAAGAAAAAGAAGAAGACAAATTTAACTTCAATTATTGTATAAGAGCGCTTTGTAGATTTATAACTGCTGTTGGCGTCTAATTAAAGTTTGTAATTGGTGTCAGTTATTCTGTTTCCACTGTACCCATGACGATCTGTATAACCGTCGGAACAGTACTGTTCGCGACTTTTTGTTTATCTTATGCGAAAGTTACAGCAAAATTCCATGGTGACATTACCTTTCTAGTAGTTAATCAAGACCTGTGGTAAGTAAAACGGTTCAAAATTAGAACGCTGTTGTCGTGGGAACGGTTGTTTACGTCTCCCACTGATTTTTTTTTTAAACAGTAAAAAAACCTACACTCACGAGCCAGTGATAAATGTGTATTTTTAAACGTAGACATAACACTTTAATAAAAGTTTCTTAACGTTTTTGTTCCAACTCCTATTATTAGTATAAATTAAATTAACTTTATGATTTTTTCATGACGTTAAATTCGTAATGTTCTTAGCTTCTTACCAGCAAGCTATCAGTTATGTTTCAATCAGTACATGGGTGCTGTCAGTTCGTCTCACTGATGGACAAATCAAAATTGATCTGATATTATAACGGACTAACCAAAGCCCTAATCGGATACTACAGAATCTGTTACAATTCTCTGGCAAAGCGTAGTTAACATGTTTTATTTAGAAATATTTTGTTTAACAAAAATAAAATTTCAAATCAAGTTCTATTTCGTTATATATTTTGAGTGAAATCTACCTATACCGTTTTTAATTTCTAAAGAGATGTTAATAATTAAACGAGTGATTTTAAATTTTTTCGAGTTGCATATACTTCTCCAAAGTTTATCTTTTTTATTTTAAAACGATCATGGACAAAGTAAGCAGATTTCTAGAGACAAAATTTCTCCTCCTCTTTTTTCTTCTTCGTGTGTTTGTCTTCTTCTTCTCCTTCACTACATGGCTTGGGCTATAGCACGTTCCGACTTCACAGAGTCTCTAATCATTTTTTCAAGGATCTTCCACGATCTGTCGTCCCTACTGGCCTATAATTAAACGCTTGTTATATTTTCTTCTTCTTCTTCTTCTTCTTCTTCTTCTTCTTCTTCTTCTTCTTCTTCTTCTTCTTCTTCTTCTTCTTCTTCTTCTTCTTCTTCTTCTTCTTCTTCACTACATGGCTTGGGCTATAGCTCGTTCCAACTTCACAGAGTCTCTGACCATTCTTTCAAGAGTCTTCCACGATCTCCCGTCCCCATTGGCCTATATTCAAACGCTTGTTTAGGAATACTCGCGTGTACCGTGCGTTCCACATGGGACTTCCAATTCTGCCTATATTCCTTTATACTCTCCAAAACCGTCTGTAACTTCAGGTCTTTCCTTATGTCGACGTTTTGTAGACGATCTCTCAAACTACATCCCTTAACTACTCTCAAAAATTTCATTTCCGACGACGCCTGTATTTTTGAAATATCTTTTCGCAGGAGAGTGAGAGTCCAAGTTTCACATCCATAAATTAAAGTCGGCACAGCCACGACCTTATAGAACTTTAGCTGTGTCTCCCTCTGCGTTTTATTCTTCAATAGTCATCTTATTGTTCCGCAGGTTTAACTAAATTTATTAAACCTGCGGAACTAAATTTATTAATTCGTTAAACAATTTGTTTAACGATTCTCTCGATATCGTTGTCCTTCCTATATGAGATATCACATCCCAAATAATTAAAATGTGATACCTGCTTCAAAACACAAAATTATCAATTACTGTTTTTGCTTTCACAGGGTTGTTCCCTAGGAAGGCCATTGTTTTTGTCTTAGTATTTGAGATCTTGAAGTTGTCTTTCTGGCAGTTTGTATGCAAGGTATAAATAGACCTTTGTAACTCACTTTCACTCTTCCCTATAATTATTTGGTCATCTGCGTACAGTAACGTGCTAAGTGATGCCTTATCGGAAATTCTTATAGCTGCAGGACAGACGTTTATCAATACTCGCAAACTTTCGTCAATATTGTAGCGTGACAGATGTTTGCATAATATTGAATGGCAATTGATCATTAGAATAATGAAGTTATAATATTTAAATTTGGAAGAAAGCATTAAGTCTAATATAAATAGATTAATTCATAGCAACTGTGGAAAGAAATCATTATTATAAAGAAAATACAAGTTAAAATAAAAGGAGTTACTAGTGATGAGTCATCCAAGACCAGTCTCATAACCAAAGGTTTTCAAGGTATAACCCAGGAAGGTAAAATAGTAAGTAACAAAGCAGTACACAATATGACCAAACCCACAACGAGGGAGAATAAATAGAATAGAAACCCTAAAATAAGCCAAGATCAACCAATACAGGTTGTGTATTTCTGAATTAAAGAAGAAGATGGAGAAGATCCCAAGAAACCTGATGGCATCAAGAAGAAGATGGAGAAGATACCAGTCCCAGAAGGCAGGAGAAAAGAAGACTGAAGAAAGAAGAAGAGGGCAGCATCCTGAAGAAGATGTCATGCTCTTATAAAAGACACCCAAATCCCTATATCCCCAAAATAAATATCTAAAAATAAAAGTATAACGAAATAAAAACCACATGTATATAAATTTAAGAGAGAGGAGTGTATAAAGTAAAAGTTTCCTGTGAACTAAGATGAAACAATAATATAGTACCCATGGAACAAATCTCCATTGAAAAAACGCTAACCAATTTATTATGTTAATAAGACTATACGACCATTTAGCATTAACATAATATATAAGTGCAAAGTGAACCAGTGATAGTTTTGGGTATTATAAAAAATGAACCTTGTGTTTCATTCTTGGCAATCACAAACATTGGATGCAATGAAATATGCATTTTTCAATGACTTAAAATATGTACTGTGACAATATGTTGTTCATAAGACATGAATCTGTTTAAAATAACATTTTGTTTTACATGAAAAAAGAAAAACAGATTTCATTATACTTTTTGAACAATTCATACTATTTATTTGTTAATGACAGGGTGCAATTACCCAAAGACAATATGTAAAAGACGGTATAAAAACTGTAGAATCCTACTTATAATAATAGTTAGAAATAAGAATATAAATATAAGGTTTTTTATGTATATAGTACAAGAATGTTTAAAAATGTATTAGATATAAGGCCATTTGTTTGGGTCTGAAACAACTAACATCAGAACTATAAAAATAGTTACCACTTGTAAATAGTAGAGAGTAATTAAGATGTTAGTTAGTAAAAAAAACCTTTTTTGTAAGCCATATTTCCATGTTTAGAAATAAGGATTGTGTTGCAAAATGTCTGACTTGAAGACAACCATTTATTTAAAAAAAAAAAATTCTTTATTTGTTTTAACTATTGTTTGTATTGTAACCAATACTAATTGTTTTTGTGTAATTTAAAAACATGTTTAATTTATAATACTATTTGTAAAAGTCAGAGAGGGTATCACACATCATATATTGTTTGTAAATTGTTTTGTAAGAAAAATTGTTAAAAAATCATAGGCCAAAAGAATGGAAACCAAACTTCATCAAAACAGAGAAATTGCTCATTTAAATGCAAATAAACAAAAGGGGTTTAGACAAAATAAACTTGAGATCATGCCATATAATTGCACATACCATTTAGAGAGATTTTAATAAATTATATTCAGAATTATGAATAAAAATAAAAATGACTAAACTCAGAAATTTAGACATGGGAGTCATATATTTCAGAATAATGTTTCAGAATACAACTAATTCAATTAATTACCAGAAAATAAGGGAATAGGAACCTTTTAATACAATATAGAATTATTAATATTAAATATAACTGATAAAATGGCTGAATTTATATAATGACAGGAAGTAAATTTTAATGTTTTGACTTCCAAACAGTTTGTATACCAAACTGAAAGTAAAATTACTATTTTTTGGACAGAAAACACTATAAAATGGCATTATTTAATCTGAAAATAACCAGAATGAACTGAAAGATTAATTTAAATCAAATCTAGTGAATAAAATTGACAAATAACCAAAGTTTAGGCATTCATATAGTGAAAATATAAAAGTGCACACAGGATGTGAAAAAATATTTGAACAATGTTAAGGATAATATTATATGGGCTAAGAGTTTAATTGAAACTGGAGGAAACAGTTAGTTAATTATTGGTTGTTGAACGGTTAACATGACATACGTTTGGTAACGTGCATAACCTAACCTATAATAGACATACAAAGCGAGTGTACAGTACGTTATTGTGAAATCGCGAGTGACTTGTAAAATACTTCTAAAACTATCATATTATAACAGAAACAATCAAGTAACACTCCATAACACAGAACAATATAAATCTACTCTGAAAAACACCACAAAACACTAGAAAACTGTGTAATACATTAACCCAAATTAGTGACGGAATCGGAGAAAGTGTTTGACTTATAATTACACAGACATACTAAATACAACCCAGAATCACTACACCAGTCACTACACAACATATAACAAGAGATTTGCAGACACAAGAACAGGAATATTGCGTCAAAATACATTATTTGGAATGCAGCAGGAACGAGCAACATTTTGATCAACTTGACGGCGGCCATTTGCTTTGACGATCTCAGTGCCTTCTTCTTGGTTCAGCACAGCTGTTTGGTGAAAACAATTATTATATTTACAATTTATTATTCAATGTCTGTGTTTATTAATAACTATTAATTTGATTGTAACGTTATACTTTTTAAATATTAGCCCGATTTCTCTGACTTTGGTAATAACTGGCTGTTTAAAGAACCCTATATAATTTTTATAACATATACTTGTAACTTTTTTCGATATCCTGAGAATCGATACTAATCGATAAGAGTCAATATTGCTGTTACTTAATAAAACATTAATACTTTTCAATACTTAATAGTTCTTTATTTCTTCAATAATACTAATTACCAATAATATAATTCTAATTGATAATCTACAAGGACTTTACCACCCGTAAGTGAAGATAACCTAAAAAATAGAAAGGTAAACAAATATCGATTGGTTTACAGACAGTCTTATGAGTGGTGATAGATTATTTAAATTATACTAAAACTTTAATAAAAATTTTCAGAAGAGCATTACACTGTTTAAAACTTCACAGCCCTATATTAATTAATTGATCCTAATTAATTAATAAAATTAAAATTTTTTTTTTATTATTTTTTTTTATAAACATAATTTTTTTTTTTAATTTTCTTCAAAACAATAATTTTTGTTTTGAAACTTTCGGTGAAGCTGAGCATATATATTTCTTCATCAACTTTACGCTACTCGACCGGTCTTGCTACCATTGGGACTCGACCAGCTGGGAAACTTAAGGAAGTGTTTCAGGCCAGTAAGACGTCGAGAGCCACACCAATTAAACATATTACATTGGACTTGATTACATCGGAGTCACATACTCCACGATAGATTAAACACCTTACAACTTACAGATTCACAAATCAATCTTATTTATTTATTACAAATTGGCGCACAACTTTAGGGGCTTTAATTAGCGATTGGAAGGCCAATACATTCTGCCCAATCACTAGTTGGAGCTAGGCAACAGCTACAAAGCCAGAGAAAAGGGGACAACGACAATCAAAATGGCAGAACTTACACAAGAAGAAGCGGATAAGATAATGGAAATGCTTATACAATTGAGTCAGAAAATGGATGAGTGCCACGAATCAATGATGAAGAAAATGGACGAAAATAATAAGAAAATGGAATCCACAAGTAAGGAATTGAAGGAAGACTTGAGTAAGGAAAGGAAAGAAGGTAACCAGTCTTTAAAGGAAGATTTGGGAAATAAAATCGAAACAACAAGTAAGAAACTGGATGAGTGCCACAAGTCGACAATGAAGAAACTGGATGATCAAAATAAAATGCTAGATGATATGAACAAGAAACTAGATGACGAGACTAAGAAAATGAGAGAGGACAGTTTAAAAAGAGAAGAAGAGGAGAGCAACCAATCCTTGAAAAAAGAATTGGGTGACCAACTGGACAATATCAATAAGAAGCCGGAAGAGGACATCAAGGAAAAGAGAGAGGACGGATTAAAAAGCGAAGAACTGAGAAAAGAGAAGACCGAAGAAATAAAAAATGAAAGCAAACCAGAAACAGAAGAAAGACCAAACGAGAAAAGGGTACAACTAATCGCGGTATCAATGAATGGATACATGAAACGATGGAGAAAAGAAATAAAAAGAGAGCGTAAACAGATTAAGAAAGAGGAGTCAAAACCAAGAAGACAACAAAGAAGGGAAGAGCTACAGGAAAAAATAAAACGAAAGACAGAAGCACTAAAGGAGTTCACGAGAAAGTGGAGAGAAGTAAGAACAAGTACTCTAAAACAGATGATAGAGAATAACAATAAAAGGGTGGAAATTATCATCAAGAATAATAAACTGTGGGAGGAAGAATTAATAAGAGATAACAAAAGAGAGTTAGAAGAAATACCAAATGATATAAAACGGGAACAAGTAATGGTAGTACCTGAAATTGAAACTGACCGAAACCAGGAAGATATTAAACCAAGGAAAAGGAAAATGTATCCAAGAAATTTGATAAAAACTAAGGAAGAGTTGGAGATGATGAAACATGGGTTAATTGATGGCAATAATATCCCAATTACCTATGACAAAGACATCATGAATTCTATGAATTATAGGAGGAGAATCGAAGTAATTTCCAAAATAATTTACCACAAGACAGTAGTGTACCAATGGGAAAGGACCAGAGGTAAACAGAATACGACATGTGGACAAGATCAATTTCAGCGCAGGACTGGACAGTGTATTACAGAAAGATGGAAATGTGATATCGTACCAGACTGTAATGATGACACAGATGAATCACCAGAATGTATTCCATTAACGTGCCATCTAGGACAATTCCAGGGTACGGTTAGACTAAAATATATTCCTTCAGAGTGGATATGTGATGGTAAACCAGCTTATGGTGGTTCAGATAAACAAATAATAAGTGATAACCCAGATAAAGATCCTCACATATATTTGTCAGGTAACACAAAACATGGACCAGAGAAGTATTGGTGTATACAATATGATAATAGAGGGAACCAGCCCAGTAATTACGACGGCCCTAACAACCCGCCGTGTAATAACCAGCTTATCGGTAATTCTAACGGTGTTAGGGATAACAACCCCTATCCATACAATAGAAACAATTTATATCAACATAATAATGTCCCATACAGTCAGAGAAATCCATATCCCAACAATAATGATGACAAACCTTACCAACCTAACCGAAATTATTATCATGATAAATTTAGTAATAAAAACAATAACAGTAATAATAACCGAGTGTCGCGCCCTAGGGTAAATTTTATAAGAGCAACTGAGATGATGGACCCTGGTTGACACAAATACCACACGACATCAAGAAAAGGGACGGATCGTGATAACCGACTACGGCGAAAAACAACGGTGAAGGAGACGGGATAAATATCATTGAAAGGAAATGATATGGAGAATAAACATAGAAACAAAACTGGGTTTTATGAATGAAGACTATTTAAGAAAATGCACATTATAAATAAAAATATGAGCAATGGAACGACATAAAGAAAATCGTCCATCTTCCTGGGTATATAAAAGAAAAGGCATTTATAAGGAAAGAAAAAGAGAAGATCAACTTACAAAAGTATAAATAATATGGGCCAGTGTAGAGCACAATATAACCCCATATGTTGTGATAAATGATAAACATAACAATACATATGAGTTGAAGGAAATCGTTTCAGGAAAAATCAAAGGAGTGTACAATCAAGCTTCTATGAAGAAATATTATGAAGAATGAGTTGTGAGATTTAGAATTTTGAATTTTTATTATTTATAAAAATTCGAAAATAATGTAAGTACATCTTACAACCTAATATTTTGAGAAGAACATTCTGGAGAATTAAAAGAAGAAGAATTTTTTAATTTAATAATTTGAAAAAATTCTAAAATATGTAAGAACAACTTACAACCTAATAATTTGAAGAAAAAAGTTTATGGAAGAAAGAGAAAGAGAAAGAATTTTGTATTTATTAATTATAAAAATTTAAAATTTAGTAAGAACATCTTACTACCACTGATAATTTTGGACAAACTTTATGAAAGAATTAAGAAGAAAGGAATTTTGAAGTTATTTATAAAAATTTAAAATTGAGTAAGTACTTCTTACTACAACCTGATAATTTAGAACAAAACTTTATGGAAGAAAGAGAAAGAGAGAGAATTTTGAACTTAATTTTAAAAAATTTAAAATTAAGCAAGCACAGCTTACTACCACTGAATTTTGAGAAAAACTTTATGGAAGAATTAAGAAGAAAGGAATTTTGAAGTTAATATACGAAAAATTTAAAAATGAAGTAAGACCAACTTACTATAACTAAGTTTATGAGAAAACTTTATGGTAAATAATTAAGAAGAATTTGAATTTGGAGAAATACCAAAACATTCAGAAATAATAGTAAAATCACAATACTATAAACAATTCTGAATGAAACAATTCTGGGAATAAATGAATTAAACAGAATTTGAATGTTGATAGAACGTCAGTACTTTGAAACAAGATAAGATCAACATATTACAAGGATTTATGAGAAATATTTTTCAATTAATTAAAAAGAATAGTTTGAATTTTACATTAAAACTAACCAAGTTCCAAAAAATAATTATGTGTCAATTATGATTGAATTGAGAAGAAAATAAAGTGGTTAATTCAGAAAAGAGAATTAACGTTAATCCAGAATAAATGCTAGACATTCACAATAGCATTTGAAGGAGTAGAGAAGAATAACAAAAAAGAGTGTAATATGCCAGAGAAGGAAAAAATTTGGAAGCAAAGAGACTAATTACCTATGAAACGATAATGAAAACAGTTAATTAAGAGCAAAGAAGAACAACTCATACCAAACAGATGGAGAAGATGATTTTGAACAAATGATAATAATAAGACCTATATGAAATGCAAAGAGAAGAAATACCACATGAAATATAATATAAATGAATTAATGTTAATGAATGCGAAGGCAGATTAATAACTTTCTAAGAGAAAGGAAAGAACCAAAATGCTTAAATAAAATGATCAATATAACAACCTGAATATTTAATGTAAAGATACAATGTTAAAAAATTAAATATAATATATTAAGACCATTCAAATAATGAATACGAAAGACTATTTATAAAGACCTTGCTAATACTATGAATAACCAGAAGAAAGTATAAAGAGAATTCAGATGAAGAAGAAAGAGAGTTACACTGTAAACAGTAACCAGAATTATTAAAAGAAAGGTTTTCAACCATAATTAAAATAAATATATCAGACAAGTTAAGAGTTTTGAAAAAATATATATATAATGAGTATAATAATAATTATGAAGATTTATTAAGATAGAAAGTGAGATAATCTGAGAGACTACGAAGTGGAGAATCCAAAGATATTTTTATTAGTCGAAAATGAGACTACTTTTTATTTATTTATTCGATGACTGACTGAAGATAATTCCAGCAGCATTATGTTTTTTGAGCAGGGATGGATATGCCCCTGTACTCAATTTATAGAAGTGGTGTATGGCCAGCAGAGAAGTAGCGTACAGTGCCCCTCTGATCTGCCCCAGCCCACGTGATAGGGAATGTTAGGGAATTAATATCCCAAGGATACAACACGAAGTTGATATAGAAAGAAAATGTATTACAATAATAATATATCTCAGAAGACACTAACTATCCGAAAAGGATCAGTAGTAAAACAAATAATTATATATAGAAAATTAATTAAACTCTAATTATAAAATGTCGATATACAAATGGAGAAGAAAATGAATTATAAGAAATGATGAAATTATCATAAGAAATTATTTCATCCATAAACATGTCTGAAATAATTACTTCTGGAGGAGAGCAATCTGTAGCGTGACAGATGTTTGCATAATATTGAATGGCAATTGATCATTAGAATAATGAAGTTATAATATTTAAATTTGGAAGAAAGCATTAAGTCTAATATAAATAGATTAATTCATAGCAACTGTGGAAAGAAATCATTATTATAAAGAAAATACAAGTTAAAATAAAAGGAGTTACTAGTGATGAGTCATCCAAGACCAGTCTCATAACCAAAGGTTTTCAAGGTATAACCCAGGAAGGTAAAATAGTAAGTAACAAAGCAGTACACAATATGACCAAACCCACAACGAGGGAGAATAAATAGAATAGAAACCCTAAAATAAGCCAAGATCAACCAATACAGGTTGTGTATTTCTGAATTAAAGAAGAAGATGGAGAAGATCCCAAGAAACCTGATGGCATCAAGAAGAAGATGGAGAAGATACCAGTCCCAGAAGGCAGGAGAAAAGAAGACTGAAGAAAGAAGAAGAGGGCAGCATCCTGAAGAAGATGTCATGCTCTTATAAAAGACACCCAAATCCCTATATCCCCAAAATAAATATCTAAAAATAAAAGTATAACGAAATAAAAACCACATGTATATAAATTTAAGAGAGAGGAGTGTATAAAGTAAAAGTTTCCTGTGAACTAAGATGAAACAATAATATAGTACCCATGGAACAAATCTCCATTGAAAAAACGCTAACCAATTTATTATGTTAATAAGACTATACGACCATTTAGCATTAACATAATATATAAGTGCAAAGTGAACCAGTGATAGTTTTGGGTATTATAAAAAATGAACCTTGTGTTTCATTCTTGGCAATCACAAACATTGGATGCAATGAAATATGCATTTTTCAATGACTTAAAATATGTACTGTGACAATATGTTGTTCATAAGACATGAATCTGTTTAAAATAACATTTTGTTTTACATGAAAAAAGAAAAACAGATTTCATTATACTTTTTGAACAATTCATACTATTTATTTGTTAATGACAGGGTGCAATTACCCAAAGACAATATGTAAAAGACGGTATAAAAACTGTAGAATCCTACTTATAATAATAGTTAGAAATAAGAATATAAATATAAGGTTTTTTATGTATATAGTACAAGAATGTTTAAAAATGTATTAGATATAAGGCCATTTGTTTGGGTCTGAAACAACTAACATCAGAACTATAAAAATAGTTACCACTTGTAAATAGTAGAGAGTAATTAAGATGTTAGTTAGTAAAAAAAACCTTTTTTGTAAGCCATATTTCCATGTTTAGAAATAAGGATTGTGTTGCAAAATGTCTGACTTGAAGACAACCATTTATTTAAAAAAAAAAATTCTTTATTTGTTTTAACTATTGTTTGTATTGTAACCAATACTAATTGTTTTTGTGTAATTTAAAAACATGTTTAATTTATAATACTATTTGTAAAAGTCAGAGAGGGTATCACACATCATATATTGTTTGTAAATTGTTTTGTAAGAAAAATTGTTAAAAAATCATAGGCCAAAAGAATGGAAACCAAACTTCATCAAAACAGAGAAATTGCTCATTTAAATGCAAATAAACAAAAGGGGTTTAGACAAAATAAACTTGAGATCATGCCATATAATTGCACATACCATTTAGAGAGATTTTAATAAATTATATTCAGAATTATGAATAAAAATAAAAATGACTAAACTCAGAAATTTAGACATGGGAGTCATATATTTCAGAATAATGTTTCAGAATACAACTAATTCAATTAATTACCAGAAAATAAGGGAATAGGAACCTTTTAATACAATATAGAATTATTAATATTAAATATAACTGATAAAATGGCTGAATTTATATAATGACAGGAAGTAAATTTTAATGTTTTGACTTCCAAACAGTTTGTATACCAAACTGAAAGTAAAATTACTATTTTTTGGACAGAAAACACTATAAAATGGCATTATTTAATCTGAAAATAACCAGAATGAACTGAAAGATTAATTTAAATCAAATCTAGTGAATAAAATTGACAAATAACCAAAGTTTAGGCATTCATATAGTGAAAATATAAAAGTGCACACAGGATGTGAAAAAATATTTGAACAATGTTAAGGATAATATTATATGGGCTAAGAGTTTAATTGAAACTGGAGGAAACAGTTAGTTAATTATTGGTTGTTGAACGGTTAACATGACATACGTTTGGTAACGTGCATAACCTAACCTATAATAGACATACAAAGCGAGTGTACAGTACGTTATTGTGAAATCGCGAGTGACTTGTAAAATACTTCTAAAACTATCATATTATAACAGAAACAATCAAGTAACACTCCATAACACAGAACAATATAAATCTACTCTGAAAAACACCACAAAACACTAGAAAACTGTGTAATACATTAACCCAAATTAGTGACGGAATCGGAGAAAGTGTTTGACTTATAATTACACAGACATACTAAATACAACCCAGAATCACTACACCAGTCACTACACAACATATAACAAGAGATTTGCAGACACAAGAACAGGAATATTGCGTCAAAATACATTATTTGGAATGCAGCAGGAACGAGCAACATTTTGATCAACTTGACGGCGGCCATTTGCTTTGACGATCTCAGTGCCTTCTTCTTGGTTCAGCACAGCTGTTTGGTGAAAACAATTATTATATTTACAATTTATTATTCAATGTCTGTGTTTATTAATAACTATTAATTTGATTGTAACGTTATACTTTTTAAATATTAGCCCGATTTCTCTGACTTTGGTAATAACTGGCTGTTTAAAGAACCGTATATAATTTTTATAACATATACTTGTAACTTTTTCCGATATCCTGAGAATCGATACTAATCGATAAGAGTCAATATTGCTGTTACTTAATAAAACATTAATACTTTTCAATACTTAATAGTTCTTTATTTCTTCAATAATACTAATTACCAATAATATAATTCTAATTGATAATCTACAAGGACTTTACCACCCGTAAGTGAAGATAACCTAAAAAATAGAAAGGTAAACAAATATCGATTGGTTTACAGACAGTCTTATGAGTGGTGATAGATTATTTAAATTATACTAAAACTTTAATAAAAATTTTCAGAAGAGCATTACACTGTTTAAAACTTCACAGCCCTATATTAATTAATTGATCCTAATTAATTAATTAATAAAATTAAAATTTTTTTTTTATTATTTTTTTTTTATAAACATAATTTTTTTTTTTAATTTTCTTCAAAACAATAATTTTTGTTTTGAAACTTTCGGTGAAGCTGAGCATATATATTTCTTCATCAACTTTACGCTACTCGACCGGTCTTGCTACCATTGGGACTCGACCAGCTGGGAAACTTAAGGAAGTGTTTCAGGCCAGTAAGACGTCGAGAGCCACACCAATTAAACATATTACATTGGACTTGATTACATCGGAGTCACATACTCCACGATAGATTAAACACCTTACAACTTACAGATTCACAAATCAATCTTATTTATTTATTACAATATACATATTAAATAAACTTGGAGAGAGACTACAGCCTTGTCTAACACCTTGATTTATGGCCAATTCTTGAGATAATCTTCCCTTACCTAAATCTATACGAATAGTTGTACCTGCATACAGGCTCTTAATAGCGCAAACGTGGTGAAGTGGAAAGCCCTTTCGTATTAAAATTTCCCACAACCTACGTCTACACAGCCTGTCAAAGGCTTTCTCATAATCTATTTCTTCATATTTTGTTTGTTAACGACAATTTATTTCTTCAGTCTAATACCATATTTTTCCTGTTAATTCGTTTACTGGATTGTACTGTATTTGTTTAAGTAAGTGTAAGTTTTCAGCTCCCAAATGTTTAAATAAATTTAAGATTTTCTGATGTGTAAAAGGCTGTCAAAGGAAGATTCGCTGTACTTTTATCCGCTTAAAGTTCAACTTTGTTTGTTTTCTGTTAAACAAAATGCACAAGAGAGAGAGAGAGAGAGAGAGAGAGAGAGAGAGAGAGAGAGAGAGAGAGAGAGAGAGAGAGAGAGAGTGAGAGAGAGAGAGGGAGGGGGGAGAGAGAGAGAGAGATGAAGAGAAGTAAAGATAAGTATATAAAAAAGTGTAAGACTGTTAAAGCGACAGATAAAGAAAACTGATCTGTGACAGTTGTGATACGCGTTATCATTTTTACCTAACACTGTGTTTGGGGTTGTCACCAAAAATGTATGAGTAATTTAGCTGTGAAGCAGACATTGAAAAGGAGCAGCAGTTTGCGTGGCAAAATTATCCATGTCAGGCGTTACAATTAGAGCACTGCAAAGCACTAAACAAATCTTTATCCTTGTAATTGTTATTGAAAAATTGAATCAATGTAACTTTTACTACCCCTTGTAATAAATATAAGAACAGTTAAATGAATCCAATTGTTAAACTATAGTTAGTGACATCACATCAAACAAAAGTAGCGTTCTAGTTAATCTGTCTTCATTACGAGCGGATTGCTGTAAAAGAATTAACTCTTTGTTAAATTAAACGGTTTAAAATTAGAAAGTCGTTACTATGGAAACCGCACAAAAAAGCGTCCTTGAAACATTTCATGCCTACAAATTCACCAAACGGAAAACAAAAATCTCTTCAGTTCATGTTTTCAGTGTCATATTCATTTCTGACATCTTCTTTAACTTTTTAAATAAACTTTATACACTGGGAAAAAATGAAATTTATTTTAATCTTTTATGTAGGCTTTTTATACAAACTAAATTCTTTTTTTAACGTTTCATTTGAATTGTAAAATTAATTTATTTGAAAATTGTCAAAGGAATTTTAATCAATTGAAAACAAAATGATCGTTGATTAAATATTCTGGTTCTTTGTAAAATGAGTTATAATTCAATTAAAATGTACGTTTTTAATTTAATACAAACTTAACAAAATTGAATGGACAATGAAAAATGTTTACTGTACATTCCAGCCTGTCTTTTTACAGTAAGTTTATTTTTCATTCATTAGGTTTTTTACGGCATATAAACGTTTTCTGTACCAATTCTAATATCTAATTGTTGATTATTGCTTTCATAATTAATTAAAAAATACTATTACATTATGAGTAAAGTAAATTGTAATAGTGTATAAATTAAGTTCTGTGATATTATAATTTTCTCGTTGTCTTTAAAGAAAAATTATAATTTTCTTTATAATTATAATTTAAATTAAAATTTAAAGAAAAATTAGAATTTTCTCGTTGTCTTCTTCATTAAACTTCTTTAAAGAAAACATTAAAAGATGTAAAACAAACTATCTCAACTCCTTCACATATACGACACATACATACGCACGCACACTCACACACACTCACATACACAAACACGTTCACTCAAATAATTGTTCTGTTGTGTTTGACATTTCTTTTGTATTCATACACAGGTCCCGATGATTACAATAAACATTGTCGAAACTTCGACACAAATAAATTTTGTTATATTTTTGACCGATACTCACAAATCCTTCACTGAAAAATTCATTGATTGAAGGTCACTACGAATTTAAGGAATTATAAATTATAAAATTATAAAAAATTATAAAATCTTGATTTGTCGTACTGCGTTTAATCTAAAATGTTAGACTTTACTTTTGGTCAGCCGACTATAATCGTTTCGTCCTGTTTACTCTGTGTTTCAAACTACGTATGAATTTCAGACAATGAAACTAAGTTTACTTCGATTTGCTAAAGTATTATAGCTCGTCCGATATACTAAAGTATCTAGACAACTCGTCCGATGTTTTATGGGATGCGTTTCCTAGACACCGCGATATGTTTTTGAGTTCGGAAGTTCGGAACGATAAATGTTTAGTACGACAGTGCATAAAACGGCCCATGTTGTTTCTGTTGTTTATCGTACGATACAAATCGGATGCTTAAAACGGGCCTAACTGTAAAATAAACAGAAAGTTGTCACTTAAAAACATCCCTTAAAAAGTAATTGTTCATCGTGACACACACATCACCCTTTGACAACAAGGAACAAGGGCCTAGTAGTCAACACGCTTTTTTAAAGAAATTCAATGAAAACATCCAACAGTAGTTTTGTGTAAGTAACGCATTGTGTCAGTATGTCCAGAGCAAATATTTACGAAAAATGGTCCTTATGGCGCTTTAATTAGAAAATATATACCAGTAAAAAAAAACAGTCTTTGTTATAAAAGTAATTTTGTAAACAACACTGGTGAGTGATGTCTTTTAAAATTAGGGTTACCTCTAGGAAATGCGTAGAGCTGCCGTAAATAATTTTTACTGGCAGGCGGTAAAGTATTTGATAGTAGTAACAATGCGTGTGACAAATTAGGAATTATGTAGAGATATTCAAGGAAATGCAGATCGTTGCTAGGCCTGGGCGTGGGTACTGAGAACTATGATGCGAGGAAGCGTTTAACCAATCAGAGAGATGTTTCGAACGGAAGAGGGTGGCAGAATTCGATGTTTAACGGAAACAGGGAATCTGACAAACCAATAGTAAGAGAAATTAGTAAGTTATAGGAATGTGGCAGAAATTTGTATCCAATTAAGAAGAGAAGAATGTTACAACAAATAAGAAAGAAAAAGTAGTAGGAACAGGAATACACCGATTGGAGAATCGAAATCAGACTTAGAACGATTTAATAGAAGGAAGTAAAGAAAGTCGCCACTTAGAAAATCATTCTTCTGAAGCTCTTATATAGTCATACTTATACAAAAACTTATATAGTCCTAAGGCTTTCACAGCCGGTGTTAGTAATATTAAAAGTATTTACTGGGCTGTATGGCCGTGGTCCATGATTTTCAAACTAACCAAACGTTTCGACAGCACTACTGGCTGCCATCATCAGTGGAATTCGAGGAATTCGAGTCTACCTGAACGCGGGTTGTTAAACGTCAGTCCCACAGCACTGTGGTAAAGGCTCAGCCACTGTGAGCCTGACGTTTAACAACCCGCGTTCAGGTAGACTCGAATTCCACTGATGATGCCAGCCAGTGGTGCTGTCGAAACGTTTGGTTTGTTTGAAAACCATGGACCACGGCCAAACAGCCCGGTAAATACTTTTAATACAACTTATATAGTCACTTCATACAGTCACATTTGGGAAATCATACTGTTACGACGGTCTACTGATCGTCGTATGATACAGTGGAAAACAAAATTACAAAATACAGTGAAAAAGACACCAATTACGTCACTAATCTCCAGCTTTAATTATCACAATTAAATAGTTTGTAAACAACAAGATAGTCTGTTACAACAAATCGAATAAAAATTGTTCACACCCAATAATAATGTCAACGAGTTTCGCACAATTATAAAACACATAACACTTCGCCACAATGCTACGAACCGCACTCGAATAAATCGCAACTCAAACTGAACTGAGCGCCGCTGAGTACTTGTATTTATACCCAGCCGAGGTTCCAGAATATTCCCTAATAGACGTCTACTAGAAAACACTAGAACGTAATTGATTGCGACCTTGAACACAGCGCGCGCGGACCGGTATGGTCTGGAAAAGTCTCGTTGCGGATGCGTGATAAGTGTCACGTAATTGTCTTTCATCTCAAAGCAGCAATACGTACGCACGGACACATTACAGCTGGACTCCGCTGGAATAGCCGAGAAACAGGTAGCATGTCCTGTAAGATCGTAACAATACTTACACGGTCACTGTACATAGCCACACTTAGAAAATCAATTCAGAAAGCCGTACTTATACAGTCAAGTTCTATAGTTGGAAAGTTATACAATCAAAGTTTTTGTATTTAGGAAGTGAAGTTTTATTGAAAGAGTTACAAGTCATAGAGATTTACTCAAAAAAGAGTCACAGTGTATTACTGATTTTGTTGCATAAAGTCTCGATTACTTGCTAAATTATTTAATTGTTGATACCGCGAGTGAATAGTGAAAAGTGTAGTGAATTTTCTGAAATAAACCAACGTCCTAAGTGCACAATATTTTACTAATAGAGAGTAGTGTGGCGCGGTGTAGCGATAAAAAACTTTCAACACTGGAAGGGGACCCTGCCATCATTCCAATTCAATTATAATTATTGGAGGAGTCATGGCACTGCTATCCTCCCCCGCCGGTCACTACATGATACTATACTTCCAATTGAAATTCTTTTTTTTAATAAAATTTACTTTTATTTTTAATCGTTTATGTTAACTGTTATTGACTGTACGTGCCACTAAAACTAATCCATTTTAAGGATTTTCTCTACAAACTGTTATTTGAGATTCATTTAGAGTCCTGGCAAAAATCTAATCGGGATTTATGGATTTCAAGTTGCTTCCATTGAATTAAAGCAAAGCAGACCAATAAATTATACCGACTGACCAAATGCGGAAATAGTCAAATCTGATTAAAAATATTCAAGCTGAGCTAATTCCTAAATTTAATAATGGGTTCGGTTGTATTCCATCTTGCTATGTTCATAAATTTGCATGGCCTATTAACGGGTTATTGCATTTCATTATGGCAGACTCTATAAATACATTAACTATTTTTTCAAATTAATTGCATCAACTTATTCATACAACACGATCAATATATATGTACAGTTTTGGTGCAAACATATCTGAACAAGTATTGGAGTTAATAAAAACGTAAAGTAGATCCACTGTACATACGAGGGCTATCCAGACAGTAAGTTCAGATAAGGTATTAAAGGAAAGTAAGAATATATTTACAAAATATGTTTATTTCTATTTGAACGCACCATTCTATAGTTTTCGTAATTTTTGAAACATTGTTCGTAGCGAGGCACCAGACGTTGTATACATTATTCGTAGAAATTTCCCGCCTGTGATTTGAACCATGTATTAACACCTTGTTTGACATCGTTGGCTACCAAGGTAGGATTTCCCATCTTCAAAAGGTAATATTCGGTTGGCGTGAGGTCTGGGTTGTAAGGCGGATAATCAAATTTTTTCCAGCCAAATTTTGTGAGGGGATGTTGCGTTGCAGCGGCAGTGTGTGTTTAGTGCCCTGTTTCATCGCAATGTGCCGGGTAAGCTTAAGTTGCTTACTCTGGATCGGACTAAGCAAAAAAGTCGTATCCATCTTGGTACCACTGAATCGCTCACTGCTTCTTCTCCATAAATATGGAAAGTCTGATGATGAATTTCAATTGTTTTAATGCCTTTCGCATTCAGCAACCGAATCACATACATACTTCCACACGCGGGGGGGGGTCTCGAATTTCTTCGTATAATCACCTCCAACGAAGCTTACTCAGTGCACAGTTGTTTACAAATTGTGTTGTAGGCTTGCCAACGAATCGAGAAACTGGCCGCGCATGCGCAACAGCGTGACGGTATCAATATCGTGGCAATATTTAAAAAACAGAACTTATTTTTTGAATAACAAAAGTTGGAAACCTGCGAGTTAGTTGCAACTGTACAAGGAAAAGTAGTCGATACCAGGGGCGTATTTACGGGGCGGGGGACGCTCGGGCCCGGAACCACTCCCAGAGGGTCGAAAAAGTATACGAATTTTGTTAATCTCTTAATTTTTACACTGTTTTATTATTTCTTCAGCGGTGTACGCTAATATAGTAGTAACTCTATTTTAAATATACAAACAGGTTTATTGTACAGGATTTGCGTATACGTACGTTTGAATATGAAATAGGTAAAGGAAAATCAATTCAGTCAATCAAGTAACTTGTAAACAATGTTTCAATAACGCGTATTTTTATTGTATTATTACCGTTTTGATTTAATGGGACTGATATCAGCCACTTTAAAGATAGTTGTGTTGATCGGTCTTCAATTTTTTTCTTCTGGAGAGACCAACTCGATCCCGGCGTCTCCCAAGGCCAAATTCTTGCTACCCCGCTGGTCGATATGTTACTCGGAAAAGACAATTATTGATATAGTGTGAATTATAATAAAAAGTATAGTAAATATAACAAAAACAATGAGAAAAAGAAGACTATTATTTTTTGGACATTTATATAGAATGGACGACAATAGGTTAACAAAGCAGATCTTTAAATATCTGTGAGGGAAGAAATCAATATCAAGTTGGATTAAAGAAGTCCGAAAGTATTTAAAAAAGAAATTGCAGAAGAAGCAATTAAAGAGAAGTTTTTCGGGCAAAAGTATTAAAAATTGAAGGAGTCCAGGATAGGAGAGAGAAAATCGCAGGTTCAAAGTGGACTGAAGACAGGAAGAAGAGACACAGCGAAAACATGGAAGAATATTGGAGAAAAAGAAAAGAACAAAGTATAAAGAATTGAAATTGGCATGTCGTCCTTAGATTGCCGATACAAAAAAAAGTTTTGTTAAAACTAAAACTGAGCACAAATCCCACCAAATTTACACCAGGGTTACAACTACAGATCTGCACATTTTCTGATGTGCATACAGTTAACTATCTATTAACCGAATGGGGATTGTCGCATCTACAGTTTAATGACGGCTAAGTACAGTGAAAACTGGCATGAAGTTAATGAAAACACTATGACGAAGAACCTGGCAACGAGCAAGCTAATGGAAGAGAAGAATGAAATTGAATCGATAATCTCCCGAACCAGTAACGTTGAGGATACGGGTTTGAGACCTTGTGTCTAGAAGAGATTAGAGGACAGTCAGATGGTGTAGATAACTAGTGTGTGATTGTGTGTGTTAAACATCAACCTGTAGACCTCTAAGCTGTAATTTAATTTACATTAAATTATATTTAATTTAGTATTTAGCATTTAGCAATTAAGCAATTAAGCATTTAATTTAATTTAATTTATGTTATTTCAATGTAAATTCAGTATTTCACCAATTATTACTCTAAATGCTGTTTAAAGGTTCGCAACAAATGATATCGTTATGAATAATGTAAGCCTAGATTACATTGTAACTAGAAGACTATTGAACGACCTAGAACATTCTCCACTTTTCCTCCCGTCCAGTGTGGCAGGTGTTGCCCCAGTCAAGGCCGCTCTCAAGTATGTTCTAGTGTATTCAAGAACACTTGACATACGCATTATTAAGCTGGCGTGCAGTAAGAAGGGAAAGCTATACTGGACCTCTGCGCGACCTATACAAAGCCATAGCACCCGGCTTTTCAGTTCAGTTAAGTGAACGATTTTCCTTAGCGCGGATCGAGTTTATGTCGGGCGATTTACACAGTGCGTTTCAAGTGGTGTATTAGTGAAAAGTGATTATAGTGCGTAATTCTTTATAGTTGACATTATATTTGTGTGGACAGATTAACTTAAATTATAAATTACTGTACGAGTAGTATAATCTTGTTGAATAACTTGTTGATTACAAACTGTTAATTGTGATAATTAAAGCTGGTTTTTAGTGACTTCATTGGTGTCTTGTGTTTTGTTTTCCACTGTACCATACGACGATCAATTAGACCGTCGTAACAATATTATATATTTAAAATATCCTTTGTCGTCATTTAAAACAACACAACGTAACTATTGCATTCCGTCTCATGTGCCACATAACGGAGTCTTTATAATTGTTTATCGAGATTGGAGCTGTCCTTGAACCAAAGTGCTTTCATCCGAATACGTTTTTTGTATGATCGCGTGCTCTACAATTGTTACATTAATAAAAAATAGTAGAGAAATAAGAATACTTGTTAATGTTTCCGTATTTGAAAAAAAAATTTATTATCACAATTACGTAATAATAAATGGACTTTGTTCAAAATATTGATAACAAAGCATACTAGGAAGCATACTAGTTCCTGTCGGTATTAAATTAACATCCATTTATAAAAATAAGTTTGCCATTTATAAATTGTAAATTAGCGATCGAATTATAGAACAGGTGAGATACTTTAATTATTAGGCCAATGGTATTGGCTATGACAGGAATTGTGATATTGATGTTAAGTTAGGTAAACTCCAGACGATCTGTAGGACAATCAACCGTGTTTTCAGAAACAAGGTACGTATAGATACAAAATTAAAGCTCTAAAACGTTATGACAGTCTCTGTACTCTCCTATGGGTGTGAATTGTGGGCGACAACCAAGAAACAAGACAGTAAAATACAGGCCTCGGAAATGGCGTTTTCAAGATGAATGGCGTTTTTAAGTCTAAAACTTGACCGTACAAAGAATGAAGCCATAAGAGAAGAGTTACAAGTATATAGCTTGAAATATTGAAAGATTGAAATAGAATGAAATTTTTTGAATTTTCAAAAATGAAAGATTGAAATTTCAAGAATGAAATATTGAAAGATTACAAACAACGGTGGAAAGAACACTTGGAAAGAATGTCAGATTTCTGACTGGACAAACTTGTCTGGAAATACAAACCTATAGGACACAGGTGAGTGGGTAGACCCAGGAAGAGATGGCTGGAGGATTATTGAAGGAGGAACAGGCAGCACCTTGCCTATGCCTTGTTGTATAGGTGATGATAATTATGATATTGATATTAACACCGTTAGAAGATCAATATCTACCGCAAGCAAATTAAAAGCAAATTCGCGAAATTACAATCAATAACAAAGTCGCTATACATCGTTTGCTAGGAAGACAGTCAAAGGAAGGATTCAGGTCTAATGTGCTTCATAAATTGACTGTACAGGTTGTGAGTGGGTGGGTGCCCGTTGCACGTTGTATGCTTTTCTCCTTAATACAGGCCTGACGTGTGACCTATGTCAGGGATTGTCTCACAGCACAGTTTTACTAAAGGCTTTGACACATACAAGTCTGGATATATAAACCTATAGGACGTATAGGTGTGTGGGTAGACCCAGGAAGAGATGGCTGCAGGATCTTTGAAGGCGGAACAGGCAGCACCTTGCCTATGTCGTGTTGTGAAGATGATGATGATGATGATGAATTGTAAATTAAATTTACGATCGCACCTTCAACACATGTAGTGCATATAATAAGGTAGTAAACGGCTACGTTAAGATTTTATTCGGAGAGGGGAAGCGTAGCAGCACTGGCACTGAGAGTTGCGTGGGGAGTCAGTACGTTCCCCTACGCTGCTTGACGTTTGTACAGTCAAAGTAAAACTCATACGCGACTTGAAAATTTACCCGTTCGAAAATTACAGTAAGAGCATTAGAATACTTAAAATTTATACTTTGTTATTCTACATCGTTTCAAATGGCATACTTTGTAACACAAACACGCACAAATATTAGTCTATACGTGTGATGCAAATCGACGCTCACGATATTCACACTTGGGAAACATACATTCAAATGACAAACTTTTGAGTATGACTGTAGACTGCTCGGTAGTGTGAGACGCGCTTGTGCGTTTGTCTCTAAACTTCCGTAGTTCACATTTTTCCGCATCCTTTGTTCATTTTGTCTTGTAATTATTATTATTATTTGGTGTTCTGCCCTAAGGCAGGTTTTCAAATGGTAAGAGCTCTCCAAGCTGTCCTATCACATGCCAGTCTTTTCGATTCTTCGTAACACACTCTGATTTTAATGCTATCTATTAACTTCATTCTTCTACGCCCTCTTATTTTCTCACCTTCTACGACACCCTCCATGGCAGTTGTAAGCAAGCAGTCTCTTCTTGAACAATGACCTAACCAATTTCTTTTCCTATTTTCCTTCAGCATTCTACTCTCTTCCCCTTTCCTTTTTAACACTTCATCATTCATTAATTTATCAACCCACCTCAATTTTTCCATTGCTCGCCAAACCCACATCTCAAATGCTTCTAATCTTTTCTCACCCTCTTTCCTCAGTGTCCATGTCTCTGCACCATATAAAGCAACGCTCCACACATAACATTTGGCCAACCTTTTTCTTAAATTCTTATTAATTTTGCCACACAGCTGTCTTTTCTTCCTATTAAATGACTGCTTCGCTATAGCAATTCTTGGTCTAATTTTACGAGTGCAGGACATATCTTCACTTATCAAGCTTCCAAGATGTTTAAACAACGCCACCTGTTGTATTTTGTCTTGCCCTATCTTATGTTTGCCCTTTTCCTCCTCTGCTAATCACAATACACTTAGATTTTCCTTATTAATCCTCATTCCATATTTGTCCAGTAATAGTATATGATATTATTTACTGTCCGCGGTGGGGGGGGGGGGCAACAAACTGCACCACTGCAACACGTCTGCAATGGTGCAATGAAAGTTTCACAAGTCGGGTCGAGAGATACCGTCGTTGTTGGTATACCGCAGCGCTCTTCCTTTCCAATTGCGCCGGCTACGTGATACGTTAAAAAATTCACTCCCCATTAACTTCATGTAAATTTTTTACACAACAAAATGAGGCGACGCTCTGCAAACTTGGCTGAGTTAAAATCGTGTTTCCATCTCTGTACCTCTCTAATTCCGTCCGTTCGTTCGCCACAGGATGAGCGTTAGCCCGCTGTTCGCATTACTTCTAACTTTTATGACATTTCGATGTTGGTTCTTTCAAAATTTTACTCGATCTAATCCTAGCCAAGAGTAGATAACACAAACAAACAAGAAAACAGTATTGTTAAAACGGTCTCACTGATCGTCGTATTGTGCAGTGGAAAACAAAATACAAGACACCAATGAAGTCACTAAAAACCAGCTTTAATTGTCACAATTTATTAACAGTTTTTAATCAACAAGTTATTCAACAAGATTATACTCGTACAATAATTTAAGTTAATCTGTCCACACAAATAATAATGTCAACTATAAAGAATTCCGCACTATAATCACTTTTCACTAATACACCACTTGAAACGCACCGTGTAGATCGGCCGACAATAACGAGTGATATGGCTCCGAGTGGTTTCCATCTGTTCCCTCATCTCAAAGAACACCCGGGAGGACAACGTTTCGAAACAGATACGGAAGTGAAACAGGCGTCTGGCTCCGAAATTTGGGCACGCAGTGGTTCAAAGAAGGAATTAAGAAACTGTTTTTTACGCTACAGAAAGCGTACTGACAAGGCTGCAGATTATACTGAAAAATAAATACATGTTTCTGAATAAAACTATAGGTTTCTTTTTAATTTTTACATGTACTTTTTATTTTTCTTAAAACAGGGAAACTTACTTTAGAGATGACCATCGTAGATGAAACGTTTTCTTCCATAAAAGTGTGATAATTTTCAACTGACAGTTTGCTTAGTTCTTCATAACCAAACATTAGCGACAAAATCGATAATGTGCAACCACAACAGTTTAGTTTCAATTGAATTAAGGTAAAATGTGTGGGGGCGGTTCATTGAGTACAGCTACTTATTGCATCCCCCCCCCCGGTATCTGCACAACCCCATTTACTTCCTTCCTTAATTCTATCTAATTTCCTCCCATCAGTGGGAAGTCGGAAGCTCTCACCTCGTATGTGTTGCTATATACGATATTGTACGGATGACACAAGTAAACATATAATCCGTTTACAGATTATCGTGTTGCCCTTAGCACTTTGTTATTGACGCCTTAGCTGATACGTGAATTTAAATAAAATCTCACTCAATATTGATTTATTTTATTTCTTTAAGCCCTTCGTGTAGCGTTATCTTACAACGGTAGGAGCAGGAAATTTGTAAATATGATTTTTGTAAATTCAAATTTATTGGAAATCATTGACGTTTTTGCTACTAACAGTATCTTCTTCTTCTTCTTCTTCTTCTTCTTCTTCTTCTTCTTCTTCTTCTTCTTCTTCTTCTTCTTCTTCTTCTTCTTCTTCTTCTTCTTCTTCTTCTTCTTCTTCTTCTTCTTCTTCTTCTTCTTCTTCTTCTTCTTCTTCTTCTTCTTCTTCTTCTACACTTCAGGGATTAGGCAGTGTGTCTGTTCCGACTTCACATTATCAGATCCAATTCTTTCTTGGTCTTCCTACATCCCTTCTTCTAGAACGCTTGAAGTTGTTTAAAATTACCGTTATTCTATCTTTATCCATGTTACTTAAATGCCGTCTTCATTTTCCCCTGTATTCGTCAATTTCCTCATTTAGATTACATATATTTAATTCTTCCCGTATATCTTCATTTTTTACTTGATCCATTCTTGTGCATCCTTTAACACTTCTTGAAAGTCTCACTCTGCTGATTGTATTGTTACGACGGTCTAGTGATCGTCGTATGGTACAGTGGAAAACAAAATACAACACCAATTAAGTCACTAATTACCAGCTTTAATTATCACAATTAAAGAGTTGGTAATCAAAAAGATAGTCTCTTATAACAAATAAAAATAAAAATTGTTCACACACAATAATAATGTCAACTATTATACTATAAAACACATTGTATTACAATTGTCCCGCACAATTATAAAACAAATAACACTTCGCCACAATACTTCGAACCGCACTGTGTAAATCGCCCGACAATAACTCAAACTGAACTAAGCGTCGCCGAGTACTTGTATTTATACCCCGCTGAGGTTCCAGAATATTCCATAACAGGCATGTACTAGAAAACAGTAAAATGTAATTGACTGAGGCCTTGAGTACAGCGCGGCGGACCGCTATTGTCTGGAAAAGTCTGGTTGCGGACGCATGACAAGTGTCACGTTATTGTCCTTCATCTCAGAGTAGCAGCAATATGTACGCACACATACATTATGTATGTCAGGCTCCGCTGGAATAGCCGAGAAACACGTAGCATGTTCTGTGATGTCGTAACTGTATGTTGCTTTTACTTCTTTGTTTTGTAATCCAAAATTCATTGCCGTTAAACAACACTGGAACAGCCATTGTTTTGTAGGATTTTAATTTTGTGTTACGTCTCGTTTTAGTTTTCAGTGTTCTATTTATAGTTCCACATACGATGTGGAAATCTCGTATGTGTTGAAATTTATTGACTTTATTTTGTATATCTTTGTCAACGTTAAAACTTATATCACAACTAACCAGTTAAAATTTGAGGTCTGTTTCAATACTTTGTCCTCAACAATAATATATGAGCGCACTGGAAAATTTTCAATAATGAGCCATAACTTTTGTTTTGTTGGTATAGATATCTTCAGAATGTAGTATTGTCGCCCCATTTTATGTAGTCTGTACATAGAGCGTTGTAAGTCTGCTTCATTATCTTGTAGTACAACCACATCATCTGCATACAGCAAAACATCTATGAACATTATGCCGAATAAAACATAAAAAGAAATAACATTTTTTGGCGGATAAAAATATTATGGCATCAGTTGAGAAAACCTCTGAATTTGCTGTCGGTTGCGTCAAAATGTTATTAAAATTTTCAATCGATCTAAACCTAGCAAAGAATAGATAACGCAAAGAAACAAGAATATCGTATTTACTTGAGTAATTTATACGCGTTTGACTGATTTTTAAGGGGGAAATCTTCTTCCGTAAGGGAATAGGCGAATCGCCTGTTCCGGTCTCAAAGGGATACATCCACTTCACTAACGCTTCCAAGGCCTTCCTGTAGGCCTACTTCTTTGTTCAATAGGCTTGTATTGCCAAGCTTCCTTAAGCAACCTGCCATCCGGGATTCGGATGAGCAACCCATCTCACTTTGTTTTCTGTAATATAAACTTTGATATTAAAAATGTTCAACTATTTACAAATTCTAGAGTCTGTCTCATCGTGTGGAGCCTTTAACAACATAAGAATCTCATTTCCGATGCCTGTATGCATCAGATGTTTCTTCACCGGAATCCAAGCTTCAGAATCATAAAACAACACCGGCAATTACCTCATATATTTTTATTCGAGCCTCCTTCCTGTTTGACGAAGTGTGCCACAGATTGACTAAAAGTGAGCCAACTTATGATCATCACCATCATACGTGATATCACATCTAAGATAGCGGAAGTGTGACCCCCTGCTCTACACTCTTTTTATCTAATAGTACAGGGTATTTTTATCCATAAATACCATAGTTTTTGTCTTGCAAATTTACAAATGTCATCTCAAAAAACAAAATTATGTTATTTGAAGGTAACAAATTGCTATTAATTGGTATCAATATTAAAATAGAGAGAGTAAATGAATTTAATTTTCCAGGTAACTGTATCATAGGGCTACAAGGATGAAACAGATTTGGGCAAAAAGCATTGTATAGCAGTGAAATATGGACACTCACAGGAACAAATGAAAACAAAGGACCATCCAAACAGCAGAGATGAAAATGCTACGGACGATAGCAGGTTGCGCAAGCAGGACAGAATGAGGAATACAGAAATAACAAAACAATTACAAGTTGCCAGCTTAAGTGACCAAATTAGAGAGTATATGAATAAATGGGAACAAAATTTACAAAGAAAGAGCAGCGCTGAGAGGTTGCCAAAGATTGTGTATAGACATAGACCGCAAGGACGGAGCCCCTTAGGAAGAACAAATCCTTCTTCTCCTTAGGTGTGATTAGGTCGCAACAAGCTATTAGCCTAATGCTGAACTGGAAGGAGAAAAAAAAGAAAAGGAAGGTTAAGAAGAACAACAATAACAAGGAGAAGAAGAAGAAGAAAAAGAAGGAGGAAGAGGAGGAGGAGGAGGAGGAGGAGGAGGAGGAGGAGGAGGAGGAGCAGCAGCAGCAGCAGCAGCAGCAGCAGCAGCAGCAGAAGAAGAAAAAGAAAAAGAAGAAGAAGAAGAAGAAGAAGAAGAAGAAGAAGAAGAAGAAGAAGAAGAAGAACTCTGGCAACAGAAACTGTCTCCATTTTAAACATAATTTGTTATTTGCACGGAATATGGCTTAGGCCTATGCGGCTATGAAAACTACTAAAAACGAATGTGTTTAGTTGCGTTTTGCAAGAACCATTTTACATGTCATTATGTCAGGCATTTTTTTTGTAAAAACAAACTTTGGTTCATAACACTTTGGTAGCTTTGAGGGTTCAGTTTCTTAGCTATAAACAACTAGGAGAAGCCCACTGGCAAACAGCATCAATCGATAGTTAAACTATCTCATCGATCCCGCGCCTTCCTCTTCTTCGCTTCGTTTCAGAAGGTTAAAAAGCTTTCTGTGTGCCCACACGCCGTAAAAGCAAACTAAACCCAATACCGGAACGTTTGTATACATAAGGCAGTGATCCCCGTATATGTGTCATCAGTACTAAACAAACAAAGGAAAATACTAGGAAAACAAATAAGCTTTACTGGAAACAAACTAAAGTACGTACTTCCTTATTTATTATCTATTAATAAAATAGCATACCTTTAATCTGTTATGAAGGGTCGGCAATGCCTATCTTCGTTATGTAAATGTCTTCCTTGTTTTCTCAGTGTCCGTACATGGAATGACAGCAAATTTTTACCACTTCTTTATTAACCTCGTTTGCAAAGATAGCTGGAACAGTTTTTAGATATCGTTTTTGCAATTTATAAAAAAAAATTCACGACAACTCGTCTGAAACGTCGTAAATTCTGTAAAAAAATATCGAATTCGTTTTTAAATCAATATTTTACATAATGCTCCTATCAATAGATGCATATTTACTATACGAAACTACGGTAAAGATATTTATACATTTGTTAAATCGAATCTTCAAAGACTCTGGATTGCAAATATCCACAATTAAAACCAAGATGATGGGTTTTCGTGGAACTGATCCCGTACGGGCAAAAATTGTTATAGATGGTACTGTTCTGGAACAAATTAGCAGTTTTGAATACCTGGGCTACAGTGTGTCTTATAACGACGTGGTGAATAAGTTGCATAAGTTCAACCTTATGTGCGGGACCATCAGGCGAACCTTTAAGTCAGCAAGTAAAGGAACACGCCTAAAATTCTACAAGGCTCTTTGCACATTTCTTTATGGGTCTGAGAATTGGACTTTAACGAAAGGCCAGGCCAGTCACATCCAAGCGGCTGAAATGAGATTTCTCAGGCACGTGGCAGAGTATATTCTTCATGATCATAGAAGAAACTGTCTTCTAAATATATAGATATATATGTCTTCTATCTAAATATAGATATACGGCAGGAACTGAATATTATGAGTATACTCGACAGGATCACCTAGTATCGGCTAAATTGGTGGGAACATGTTTGCCGAATGGATGACTGCCGCATTCCCAAACAACTATGGAACTATAAGCCGAGGAGACGGAGAGGTGTGGTACGTCCGAGGAAGCGCTGGAGTAACCAGCTGTAATATTTGCCTATTTGAGAACGGAACAAACCATCCTTGGTTTAAACCTTGAAGATGATGATAAACTTCGGTAAAAATTTAAAACAAATTGGTTTTTAGTAGTTCCTGAGAATGGATGGATACCTAGAGAGTATAGAATGAAAGGAAGACCCAAGAAAACATGGATAGAGGGCATAAGAAGATCAATGAGCAATAGAGGACTAGACGATGAAAACTACAACGGCAGACAACAATGGAGGTTGGGCAGCGGACAACGTCGTAGGACGTTTTGACCCCGAATTGAAAAAAAGTTCCTGAGAAAATGGAGCTGTTATAAAAACAGTAAATTTTGAGAAAAATTGGATAAATATAAACAACATGCTATATAGAAGTAATTATTTTTTCCTCACTATTAGTACACTCAACACAAAACAAACACGGCTAGACTTTACTGGAAAGAAGCTAAAACACTTCATGATCATCTTTTAGATGTAGAACATCCCTTTAATATTTTAAGATATTTTTATTCTCTTTCCATCGTGATGGAAAATCACAATATAGTTGTTTTTAAATGGAGCAGCACTTGACTGGCTGACAATTTTTGATACATGGAATGAGATGCCGTGAGCGGCTTTGTTAATTGCCGAATTATTGTAAGTTTGAATTTTATATTCAAAATGATTATTTTGTTTGTAAAAAAATTTGTATTTTAAAATAAAATACATTTAAAGTTTGTTAATTTATTATTAACGATTTATTATTACGATTGATTTACAATACGCTACTCTTATTTAGTAAAAATTGCATAATTTATCTATCGGAAATATGTATCTCTCTTCTCTCTGTCTATCTGTCTGTCTGTCTGTCTCTCTCCCCCCTCCCCCCCCCCCCTCTCTCTCTCTCTCTCTCTCTCTCTCTCTCTCTCTCTCTCTCTCTCTCTCTCTCTCTCTCTCTCTCTCTCTCCCTCCTAGTTTAGCAGCCCATAGGGTGGTTGGCAGCAGCCTATTCTTCACGCTTCTCTGCTCTTCTTTTCAACTCACAATATGATGTGCAGTTCATATCGACCATAAGCTGTTTCATGTAGTCTAAACGAGGTCGACCTCTGTGATTCTTCCCTTCAATTGTTCCTTCTATTATTCTCTTAACCAACCTATTGTGTCGTAGTATGTGGTCTATAAACTTAGCTCTTCTGCCTTTTAAATTTCGTAGAGAGTTCTTCTCCTCCTGAGCTCTTCTAAAGACTTCCTCATTCGTTATCTTCTCCCTCCAGCTTATCCTGAATATTCCTCTGTAGCACCTGGTCTGAAATGGTTGGAGTCTTTTCTTGTCACTTTCTCCAGTTGTCCAAGATTCACTCCCATATAAGGCAACACTCCACACGTATGTGTTTACTAGATCCTTCCTTATTTTTAGGCTGATAGTGTTTGAAGTGAAGGGGTTTTTCTTATTATTGGAAACATATTTTTGTTAAATAGAAAATTGTTGTAAGTCAAAGAATTAAAAATGAACCGAGAAAAAATAAACAAAAAAATACACATTTGCACTTGTTTATTTTTTAATCGGCAGTCTGTAATTTTCTTACATGTCCACTTCGTTAAGATCGTTCTCAATATTCTTATTTAAACCGACACTCTTTAACTTAAACACCAAAATACATCCCAGTGAAGACTGTAAACTCTTGTTAACTTTGTACACTTTATAACCCAACCTTGCTAACGTGCTTATTAAAATTAGCATTACGGACTGTTTTTTTTTTTTTTTTTTTTTTTAAGGACTGGTAAAATTCCGGATTTGAACAAAAACGTCTCCCCTGGGACTTTCCTCACGCTGGAACGGGTGGCAGCGCTAAGAAAAGTCACTCTAAGGCAAGAAATTTGTTAAACATCTTTACACGCTGTCACTATGTAAGTCCGCCGATTGACGTGAATTCATCATCAACACACAGGACCATCATCAACATCAAGCCATAGAGTACCGAGAACGCATCAGCAGCATGATTATCATCATCATTCAGGACGCACACACACGTACACACGACGCACAGTAACTTCGACAGTACGCAGGTGACAAATGAACAATTACATTTTTGTCCAAATAACTCATAAAAAAACTGAATATGAGATAGTAAAGACTTAAAGATTTAAATGCAAATAATGTACGTAATTGTAAATTGTGGTTAAAAATAATAATTTTCTTCTGTTCAATATTGCAAATTTGGGTGTGTCATTAGAAAACTTAAATATTTTTCAAGTAAATGTTATTTTTTTATTATTAAAATATTAATAGCAACAATTAATTTTTATTTAGTAAAGTTAGCATTATTTTATAAATGAGTTGCTATTTTAAAATCTGAATCAAAGTCAGACTCCCATGCAATATTAAGTAATTGTATAATTTGCTCAGCATATATGTTTAGATATTTAAGATTATATTTTTTGTTATATGTACTGAACAGTAAGGATATGTTATGTTTTACAGAGTGTAAACTTATAAAAGATAATATTTTTAGATTTTATAATTTCGGTTTTTAATATTCAAGTAATTTCTTTGCAATATTAATAAATTGTTGATTGATTATTTTAATATTATTTTAATTAATTATTTCATATCAACAACGTCTCACTTCTCTTTGTAAAATTACGTTTATTGTGCAATCACATATACTTAATGCAACGAACACAAAAATCCTACGACCTGGCCGGTCACTTTATATTTGCGTTGGGTACATGGTCAGAAGTGTATTCATTTATTTTATAATACCTGCAACGTTGCAATACATATACCAACAGTTAGTTGTTTATTGCTAATAAATAATTTCAGAGAGACCTCGGAAAAGATGTTGAAGAAGACATGCACCCTGGGAGTAGGGTAAGTAATGTGCAGCCTGGGAGTAGGGCAAGTAATGTGCCGCCTGGGAGTAGGGCAAGTAATGTACCGCCTTGGATGGCGCATGCAAGTAGAGGAGAGTGGTGTTGGTAGCTCGGGCTCTTCAAGGGCTGTAACATCGAGGATCATCGTCGTCATATAAATAATTAAAAAGTAATTAACAAAAACAATTGCAGTTTAAATATAAGTTTAAGAGTTTAAATATCTTGGGAGCGCCCTGAACAATCATAGTAGGATGAGTGACACAATTCAGGAAAGGACTCAGCAACGAAACCGTACATATTTTAGTACGTAGGCTTTCACGGCCGGTGCCACTATAATTAATTAAAACTTCCGGGCTGAAAGGCCGTGGTCGAATGCTTGATGTAAAATCGCTAGACGTTTCGGCCACACCACCGGTGGCCATCTTCAGTAGCAAAGAATGTTCGTAATAGATGGTATGCCGAACAATTCGCCCAGTGAAATGGGAACAAGCAAAATATACATATTTTGTCAATATAAAAACGTTTAGAAACGAGCTGATTAAAAGACAAACCAAAATGAAGATTTAGATGAGCACGGTGCTCCCTGTTCTGACTTTCGGCTGTGAAACATTAACCTTGTCAGAAAATGATGAGAACCAATTGAGAAGGTTTGAAAGAAAACTGGATTTTGGATGGCTGAAGACAATGAAGAAGTAAATGAAATAAGGAAAAGGATACAGGCCGCAAATAGAGAATCTACTTCGTTGACATCTATATTCAAGACAAGGAATATCCACCATCAGTCCAAGGTCACATTATATAAAGTTATGATTAGACCGGTGATAACATATGACAGCGAGACTTTGGCTCTGAAGAAACAAGCCGCTAACCTAGTCAATACTTTTGAAAGGAGAATTTTGAGGGGAATATATGGACCAATCCAAGTCAATGGGATATGGAGAATGCTTCACAATGAGGAACTATACAAGCTGTATAAAGACAATGATCTGGCCACCACCATCCGACTGCATAGATTACAATGGGCAGGACACACATTAGGATGGAAGGCAACCGAATACCTAGGAAGCTACTGTTTAGTCAAATCGAGGGTAGAAGGGCTGTCGGGAGACTCAAGCATCGCTGGAGTGACACAGTGGCGAGCGATGCTGATAATTTTCTTAAAATAAAACTATGGACATCGATCGCCAAGGACAGGGAAAAATGGAGGCGGATGATTATGGAGGCTAAGGTTCGACTTCGATCTGGGACGCCATAGAAGAAGAAGAAGAAGAAGAAGAAGAAGAAGAAGAAGAAGAAGAAGAAGAAGAAGAAGAAGGGAAACATTTACAAAGATATTTGTTGCGATTAAATAAAAAGACAAAATAAATTGAGGAATCAGAAAATATAAGAACTGAAGGGAAAGATATACTACTGTTCATCAGATCACAAAGAATAATTTGGCTGGGGCACGTTGAAACAACGGAGGATACAAGAATGAGTAAGAAAGTATGGGAAGGGAGATTATATGGAAGAAGAAGGAGAGGTCGACTAAGGAAAAGATGGATGGACAACGTCACTCCAGACCTTGCTACGACGGGTACAAGAGGCTCGAAAACATTGACGAATGATAGAGGAAAGTGGATGAGGATTGTTGCGGATGGCAACGTCCACAAGGAGCTGTAGAACC
>CM068374.1:58230020-58340907 GCA_034769895.1 Magicicada septendecula
TCTTCTTATAGTTCCTATCCGTTTCGGATGTTGGTTATCATACAGACTATTTTAACTTTCTGCACTGCTGTACGAAATAAGTCAGTTGTATTCATGCCAAATCAGGCCTTAAATTTCTCAGCCATGATATTCTCGGTCGCCCAACTCCTCTCTTTCCAAGTACTTTTACCTGTAGTATGGACTGCAATAAGAAACATTTCTTTTCATTTCTCAAGAGATGTCCCAGATAACTGAAGCTTTCTTATCTTCACTGTATTAATAACTTCCCTGTATTTCTTCATTTTTTTAAAGAACTTCAACATTAGTTATACGCGCTGTCCATGAAATGTTCAGTATTCTACGGTAGAGCCACATTTCGGAAGATGCCTTGGGGGTGTAAGATCTATGATGCGCAATATGTACAAGTGCCAACCTCACCTTCTCGAAGTACAGCCTCGGTTGTATGGTGCACCCTGTTTTAACTGACGAGGAAATGGCGACCGAGTGACTACCGGAATAAGTAGTCTCCCACTTCCTAGTCAACAGCTTCGGGTGGATGAACTGGCAAGCGGTAGGGCAGGTCGTTGTCCTTGGGTTGAGAAATCGGCCCCTGAAGATGGATGAACTAATACTAGTCAACGACATTGGGATGTAGAAGCCAACGAGAAACCACTACATTAAAGATTAAGGATCGTTTAGATATCTCTGATATAATATCATCATGGCTATCTTCTCTTCGGTCTGCCAATATTCTCCCGTCCTTTCGGATTATAAACTTAAATTTAATTTAGTATCCTGTCTTGATGCATACTTTCAACATGGTTTATCCAATTCAACCGATTGTTTGCCACTCTATACGTGCAATCCGACCGACGATTTGCGTCGATTCATAACCTCTTATGAGATTTGGGTCCCCCAAATACTCCTGAGACTAAACAGCAGTCAAAACAATGAACCGCAAAAGCCGAACCAACTCCAGAGAATGCAAAGACAATTCCTTCTGCTGGTAAGTTAATAAAGAAGTTGACTAGGGAATATCACTTCAGCGAAATAGTCATGTAAATTTATTGCTTTATGCACATGACCAGGTAATCATACAGAAGAGCGAAGACCAGTTACAAAGGGTGGTATTTACGTTCAATAGCATTATACAAGACTATGGGCTACAGATCTCTGCTACAAAATCCAAAACGATGGCATTTAAAGGGAGGTATCCTATAAGAACTAAGATAGTCGTGGATAATCAGATTGTAGTTCAGGTTTGTCATTTTTATTATCTAGGTTTTGATATCGTATATGGAACCGATATTGATTAATATTGATTCCGATAGTAAGTTAAAGAAATTTATACGTATCTGTGGAACGATTCGTAGGTACCTGAAAAGTAAAACACGGAAGGATAACCGAATGAAATTTTACAAAACTGTGGCTGTCTTCACATTCCTGTATGCTAGTGAGACACGGACTCTTGGTAAAAGAAACGCACAGAGGATTCAATCAGCGGAAAAAGGACGAGGAAATTAGACGCGAATTAAACATTGTATCGTTGCACCAGAAGATTGAAGACTAAAGAAGGAGATAGTGTAAACACTTTAACCACATGTCTGATGTCCGTCTAACCGTGGCTGCCTTCGATTATTACCCTACTGGCAATTGAAATGTCGGTATACCGAGGAGGAGATGGGTTCCGGAACAGGTCTAGGGCTTAATCCTTATTTTTAATTTATTTTCTATTTTGTAAGACGACGTGGAGTAGTCTTCATTGACTAGCTTAAAAGGGGGGAAACAATTAATGGCGTGTATTATGTAAAACTACTGCAATTTGTAAACTACGAAATCAAGAAAAAATTGTTAAATTTAGTAAAAAAGAAAGCGCTGTTTCACTAAGGTGCTGCACGATCTCACACGCCAAATGTTGCGATAGCTAAGATGGAAGAACTGAAGTTTGAATTGCTTCCTCAGCCACCATACTCGCCCGATTCAGCCCCGAATGCCTTCTACCTCTTTTCTAATCTCTAAAAATGGCTCGATGGAAAAAGATATACTGACGACAATCAAGTCAGCGATGATGTGATGGCTACTTTCGATTAACCGCCTCAGCAATCTAGCATAACTAATTTAGAACATCGTTGGAAATGGTGTCTAAATACAGATTATGTTGAAAATAAAAACAAAGTAATCGAAAAAAAGCGTTGATTTCTCATTCGGGTCCGAGACTTTTCACCTTAACCTCGTAATTGGCGCTGCCTTGCTTTATTTCATCCACGATTGAAGCTATAAATGTTAAGTGTATATATAAAGGTTAAAACACAACTGCACAGAAACGTCCGTGCTTAGATTAAAGAAAACCTTGGTTATCAGTAGTAAATAAATCTTTATTACGAAAATTTTTTACATTATATATTTGTTTTATAAAGATATCATCAACACCAATGAGACCAAAATTAATTACCATAGTACAAGTAAATAAAAAAATACTATTTTAGCAGCGGGGTCTTCGTATAGTCCGTGTGACCACCCTCGTGCGTGTTAAAAACGCACTAGGAAGCGCAACAGGTTGCGTTTCGATGCGGGAGACCTTGAAAACGCAGCAGAGTTGACTACCCGTTCGTTTTTTCCACGTCAGTGTGACCAATTGAATTGCCGCCTGCGTGTTAAATTTAATGCGTTTTCCAACCGCATGCAAACGGCCGGGAAAAAAACGCTCTTGTAACCGTACTCTAATTAATGAAGAAAGCACCGAGACGCACGTCATTGCTTGTTCCAGAATTTTGTCAGTCTATTCAGACAAATACATCATAACGACACGGTAACTGCCGTATTAGAATGGAGTCTTTTCTCTTCCCCATAATGAAAAGTACTACGAAAAGACAACATTTCATAACTGTTAGAGATGTAAAACAAAAATTGCAATGCGAACTCAAGTCTGTACCAAAAAGTCCACTCTTGAAATGATTTGAAGATTGAAAAGAAGGCTGGCATAATCGTATTTTCATTCGACTGAGACTGCTTTGAAGGGGGCAATATAAGTTTTGAAGAATCAATGCATAATTTTTCGTAATACCTCGTATGTAAGTTAATTTTGAAGGAAAAATAGTGATGATTTTTAATAAAAGCAGTGTAGGCCGTCTCGAAATTGACAAACTCTAGTGAAGACAATTTAATCGTGGTATTCACGCGTCCATCATGTTAAAAGGACGGGAAATTGTATGCATATTTTTTTAGGGATGACATTAAATTGTTTCCGAAAACATTACAATGGTACTCAAATCTTCTTGGATACTCAAGAATATTAATGAACAGAGGCTGGCTCTGTTTGAAAGGAAGATACTGAGAAGGATTTATGGGTCAATTCAGCAGGATGGAGTCTGGAGAAAGAGAAATAATAATGAATTACATACTAAGTACAATGACATTACAGTTATCCGATTTGCCAAAATTAATAGATTAAGATGGGCAGGACACGTTGACAGAATGGATAACGATCGTACGGCAAAAAGAATTATGAAACACGAGCCAATAGGAAAAATTAAGATTGGAAGACCGAAGAACAGATGGTTGGACCAGTGCTGCGAGGAAGCCGGGCGCAATGAATTGGTGGCGGATGGCTGAGGACAGGAATAAATGGTGGCAGTTTGTTTTGTAGGCCAAGGTTCGGTCTGAGCTGTAGAGCCAAGGCTGTATGTGTGTAACTGAATTCCACCATTTTTATGACGATGTGATTTGATAAACAACACAAGTCTTTACTTGACATGGAATCGGCATGGCTGATGATGAGCGTACTGCATGATGGTCGAAATAAACAAAGAACGTGTTGACTTTACATTTATATTTATGTTTATCGAAGGTACCGTGCACACTCATGCATTGTTTATCAAAGGTACCGTGCACACACATGCATTGTTTATCAAAGGTACCGTGCGCACACATGCATTGGCATATAACTCAAATATTGTGACCGTCTTTCTGTTTCGATTTACTGACATGAATGTCTATGTGAGCTATTTTTAATTTCTTTTCTGTTTAAAACTGATTAGGTAAGTAATATAATTCTGTTTGAATTATAGCCATATTCTATGCGTTTTTTCCTCATTCTGTATCTGAAAACAAACGACCATAACATAATATAAAAGCGAACTGAACTGCTCGCTTTATATCTACATGACTAGGAAGTTAACGTTGTGATTACTTCCTGCAGTACATGACTGGGGAAAGCGTGTGTTTGTTGTTAAGCTTTGAACATACATTCTGCGTGTCCTCGGGGAGATTTTTCTCACTTGTAGATGATTCTTAAAATTTCCGGAGAATACACAGCCCCAAGTAAGTTCCTCCATTTGTGTTTACGACACAAACGACCTCGTAAATACTCTATTCTGTTTGCTTCTTCAGCTCAAAATTATGCTTTTCCAAGACGAATCCTTCAAATTTTGATGCTCTGGATATAACCGCCCATTGTCTTTAAAGTTTGTTAATATTACTTGTACAAAATAATGAAGCAGACTTACAACGCTCTGTGTACAGACTACATAAACTGGGACGACACTACTACAATCTAAAGATATCTACCAACAAAACAAAGTTATGGCTCACTACGGAAACTTTTCAGTACGCTCGAAGATTATTATTGAGGATAAAGTATTGTAACAGACCTCAAATTTTAACAATTTAGGTTGTGATATAAGTTTTGACGTTGACAAAGATATACAGAATAAAGTAAATAGATTTCCACGCATATGTGGAACTATAAATAGAACACTGAAAAATAAAACGAGACAAAATTAATATTCTACAAAACGGTGGCGGTTTCACAGCTATTATATGGCAGTGAATTCTGGATTACAAAACAAAGAGATGAAAGAAACATACAATCAACAGAGTTGAGATTTTAAAGAAGGATTAAAAGGATACACAAGAAGGGATCACATAAGAAATTAGGATACAGTATACGTTAAGAATTAAATATATATAACCTAAATGAGAAAATTTAAGAATACAGGGGAAAATGGAGATAGCATTTAAGTCGCATGGAGAAAGATAGAATACCAGTAATTGTAAACAAGTACAAGCCTTCTGGAAGAAGCGATCTAGGTAGACCAAGAAAGAAATGGATCTGATAATGTTAAGTAGGAGCAGGCACTTTGCATAATCCCTGAAGTGTAGGAGAAAAAGAATATTACTTGTGCGTTTTAAATATGATGGAGGCAACTGCAGTTATAAGATCTCGTGTTTCAGATGATTTACAAAGCATCTGTTATAAGCATACATGATTTACAAATATGTTTGATATTATAGATATCATCAATGTGCCAAAGGGCAAGGGGAAAGACGTCATCAATTTACTGTCAACTATTACGTGGGGAAAATTTCGAAACCGAATACTAACCATCGATATAAGTGTCGTAAAGGAACAGAAACCACACACAGTTATATCAACAATATTTCATCCTCATTAAAAGCCTCTGATGAAGCTCAAAATGAGAAAAACCTGCCTTACGTCAAATCGTCAGTTCAACATCAGAAAAATCTGTATTCATTATTACAAAACTAAAAGAATTTGTCAATTGTTTAATTACAGGAGTCCAAGGAAAATCTATGGATAATTGAATGCGTAAAAATGAAATTAGAGAAATCATTTGCTGCAAGTAAGACGACATACTTTGGATAAAAGGAACACACTTGTACAACACCCAAAAAGAAGTCGGGTTTTGGAAGGGTTTAAAAAAAAACGGAGGCAAGGAAAGGAACACACTTAAAAAACCGCCTTTTACTTTTGCAAAGGTATACGGTTGATAATCTGCTCAACCAATACAGTGGCTAGGTCACCTAGAGCTGATGGATGATCAGCAAATGCCGAAGAAAATTCTGAGGGCGCGAGTCTATAAAAGCAGAAATAGGGGCCAACCTAGGATAAGATGGTTGAGTGATGTGCTAGAAGATCTCAGAAGAATGGATGTGAGGGGCTACACTGAGATGGTAATGGATAGAAGACTTTGGTGAAGATTGGTGTTGGAAGCCCGGGCTCACGCTGGGCTGTAGTGCTTATGAAGAAGAAGAAGGAACGGTTGATAATAAATGAATTATTAGTAATTATTAAAAACATGCCTGGCGACGATATAAGAATCTGCCACCTGCAGAGAGATTTTAGCAAAGAGGAGGAATGTGGAAGAAGATGTTTTATATTGTTAACGTTTGTTTAATAAGATAAAACGGTAATAAAAGTAATTGGTGACGTCAGAGTTGACGATAAGGTAGAGAGAAGGGGCAGAGAGAGAGAGAGAGAGAGAGAGAGAGAGAGAGAGAGAGAGAGAGAGAGAGAGAGAGAGAGAGAGAGAGCACGTATGTATTGGTAGGGTTGTAAAAAATAATTTGGTAAAGTAGTTAGTAATATAGTTAAGCATGTAGCTAACGAAATGTAGAAAACAATAAATACCCAAGAAACGTTAAAAAATTAAAATACTAAACAAATGAGAACATTATAAGAATGCATAGACAATAGAAAATTATAAAATATAAAAATTATTAAAGTTATGAAAACAATAATAAAATAATTATGACTTACCAAGGCAGTATAACTGCTTTATTTCAGCTGTCATTATAAGCGATATCAGTTTTTAAATTTGAATACTTTTACAGGTAAAAAGTAAATTTTTGTATTGTCTTTCATCTTTAATTAAAGAAGCGTAACTTTGGCATATTAGATATACAAATACAATCCGCCTCAAAATAGATTACTTATCTTATACGCGTGTCTCATTCACAATTCAGAGAGTAGGCCAATATTTTCAACTGCGTTAGTAGACATTTTCCTCTCTCGTGACTAACCCGCCTTCTCCCCCCCCCCCCCGAAACCTGCGCGCTGCTTCACGTCTGTTTAATTTTACAGAATATTAGCGACTTCTTTGGTGTCAGTTATTGTGTTTCCACTGTACAGACCGACGATCCGTGAGACCGTCGTAACAGTGTTTTTTGCCCACAAACAAAAACACACATCAGTGAAACAATATCAGTGTTTCACATCAGTGAATCAACATCAGTGTTTCACATCAGTGAAACAAATAATGATTTGAGAACACGGAACAACAGAGTAGGGCATCGCGTACTTGGAATAAAATAATGTGTACAACGATTGTGCAATAAACAAGATATTGCACTATAACACGGGGGTCGTTAAGGGAAGACCAACGAGCATTGAAGGAATGAGTTCTTACATTTATTGCACTATGTGTGTAAAAATCAATAATATTTGAAATCAGAACATAACACTAGCATCCACATTTTAATCGTATCTTTAGTTTTTATTACATACAGTAGTAATGTATTAGACAGCGATCCAGAAGTAACACACACACACACACACACACACACACGCCGTTCATAGGAAGTTGTTGTCTGGTTCGTTTTTCCGCAACAGGGATTCTGCATTAGTGTTAAGGAAACACAGTTAGCAAGGGCACACAAAAACGGGTCACTCAGCGGGATTATGATTTCGTTGTACAGCGTTTGAAATCATGTGCCCGTTCTGCGATTACGAACACAGTATGCGATATTGAGGCCAAGCACAGTATGGCGCGGGCAAGCACGCACACGCGCGTTCTGCCTGTTAGAAACCTGACAGTCTTTCGTGGCCCGAAACAAATAATCTTACGACTTTTAAATTCTAATAGCGTGGAATAATTTCAGTTTGGTATCCTAAATCTGGGAAAAATAATATAAAAAAAACTTAGATTTTTTTTTTTTTAGTTTGCGCATAGGGCCTTAACTTTTAAAGAAATAATGAAAAAATATTACGACAACGTCATCATTATCATCTTCTTAACGGTTTTTAGCTTTAGCGGCTTGTTCCTATTCCAGAATCTACCTTTTCTTAGGCCTACCAACTTTTTTTCTGCCTCTAGGGTTGTAATCGTTCTCTATCTTCGGCATTCTACTATCTTCCATTCTGTCTATGCGTTGAATCTATTTTTTCTGCATTCTTTAATCCTTTCGTCAACTGAAAAAATATCTAAATCACTTTTTATCTCCTAATTTCTTATATGATCTCGTCTATTACACCTTTTAACTGAACTCAGAAATTTCATTTCGGCTGTTTGTATCTTCTGTTCATGTTTTTTTTCCTTATAGCCTAAGTTTCAGAACCATATAGTAGTGTACGTATTGCCATTGTTTAAACAAAAATTATTTGGGTTTCTTTACTACATTTATTTCCCAACGTTCTCCAAATCGTTCCACACATTCTTGTGAAATTCGTCACTTTATTTTCTCTATCTCTATCTCGATCACAAGTAATGTGACGTCCGAGATAGTTGAAATGTCTTTACGGCAACTATCTAGACCAGAGAAGGTCGATAAAAAATCTAGTCGGCATACGGTGGTCTCAATCAACAACTCACAATTCCTACGACAACGTTCAAATGTTACTTAAGTTTCCTTGTGTCTAATAGCGTTCTTAAATTTAGCTATTTAATAATGAAAATATGGGAAAATGCTTACGGTATATTTTCAGTTTGCACGTGAGGCCTAAAATTTGCGAAAATTTCTGAAAATGGTTGTTTTTACAATTTTCCAAAAATTTATATTATTAAGCTAATAAAAAAACATATAATAGTTAGCAAGATGTAATATTTGTATTCATAAAACTATAAAGTAAAAAAAAACATACTTGTTGAAGTATCTAAGGATTTCACGACAGACGGTAACAGTGTTGGGAATAAACTAATTAACCTCCTGACTATCGGGCCGCGGTCCACTAACTTTGTTACTCACAGGTGTTTCGACCTCTTCTCTGGAGACCATCCTCAATATATAATGAGACCATCCCCTCTTTACTGAAAAGGGTTCTAGAAGGGTTTCCAGAGGGGTTGGCCTCCATTGAAAATGTTTTTTGTGTCAATTGAAAATTGAAAATTAAAATTGAAAACAGATTTTAATTTTACTTAAAGTCTTCTTCTTCTTATTGTTTAGGCTGTGGACCTTACGATCCGTTGCGCATTCCTTAGTCCGACAATTTCTCTAGCCGGCTGTTTCTACTGAGTGTACCAGTACGCAAAATATCTCCCGACCACGTTACGAACGCTGTGCAGGGAAAGATCGGTGATGGGGCTGCCATCTCACTGCTTCCAAATCTCGCTCGAATTGTGTAAGGTTTTCTCTCCTAGATGAGTTGGTGTACGCCGACCTCCGGAGTCTCATCCACCCATCAAATGACGATGAAAGGATTAGTGAGGATAATTAAAGACAGGTAGAGGCCTTGGGTAGGTAGATGGGTCGTAGAGGGACCCACTCGTCTGGCTCCTCGGTTGAGACCTGCCCGGAAAGGGAGGCCTTGTCAGTAGCCACGCTACCACCGGCACAGCTCTCAACCTTATCAGAGCCCGCAAACCTCCTCGCTCGCACGGACAGTGCTACGATAAGGCGTTGTCTCCTGACGAGGTTCGACTCAAAGTATTTGTAAATAATAACAACATAAACTGACAATATGTAGGCCTGTACGGCTACTGAAATCGGAGCAGGTCTCCACACCTAGTCCAAGATGGGAGAAGAAGATGATTTTCAAAGTAAAGTAGATCATTCCAGTTGAGGAGATCTTGAGCTCCTCGGATTATACAGAATTATATTAATATGTGCAGTACAGATCTTGAACAGGAGCAGCTCTTGTACAGACAATACTTTTATTATTACACAAATCGTTGACAAGCATCGTGAGTTTAATAGAGAAAATTTTGATGAAATCTCAAAAATTCGTGTGGGATATCAAAGAGAATTAAAGAGAATTTTAACCAAAATCTAGATATAGTGTTAAGGTTTAGAAATTTCTACATTTTGGGATTCCAAAAAGAGATATCAAAAATTTGAAAAAGTGAAAACCTAGCAGGATATCAGGCCACAAGGAATGGTAACCCAATTCTTAAGATTTTGAATTTTTAATGCTTATTTTTTGATTGTGTGCTCTATAATAATTGTATTGTTATATTACTAATGAATTAGTCGAGGAATCAGGATCTTTGAAATTTTTCCCATAATTGAAAAAAATTTTATATTGAATTTATGTAATAATAAATAATATACTTCGTTCAGAATAGTGAGTGAGTCTGCCGCTCTGGGAGTCTAGTAGCTACTAGAACAACGTTTCTCAAACTGTGTGACGCGGCACAATAGCGTTTTGCGAAATTTTGAAAAAAAAATAAAATAAAAATAAAATAAAATGTCTAACTCGGCAAAAAAAGTAATGAAAAGTTGTTTGCTTACATAATTAATAGTTGTGTCTCGAAGACAACATTAAAAATAAGTGCAGGAGGCAGAGGAAGAATCAAAAAGCACTAAAAAGATGAACCCCCTGATATTGTGGCCTTCCGGCTGTCACTGATGATTGAATATCCACCATAACTACAATGGCCATGAAGGTTTCCCTTTTCTACATCTTGTATTTGTGAGTAAACGTTTTCTACAATGGACCACATAAAATTAAAAAATCCATCTGAATTTCAAACATTGCAACACGACATTAGAGTATGTTTGTCCACTATATGACCTCGGAACAAGGACGTCATGAAAAAAACACCAATCCCATGTATCCCATTAAACGTTTGAAGCAGAAAAACTACAAAACCTACTTAATACAGGACAATCTTATAATTTTTTGTAAACTAAGAAAGTGCAAATAAAAGTTATGTAAGAGAATGTGTTTGAATGACTTTTTGTAATTTTGTAAGTCTCAAAAATCTAAGGTTGTTGACAAATTTGTTTTACATTTGGAAAAGTGCACTGACATAACTGGGAAACCACAAGTAGTACTGAGGTAAGTAACATTCATTATTATTATTCCGGCTGTACAATGTTTACACATTTTCCGGAACCAAAGATTACAGAAGCGATTGAATTCTCATCTTCCACTGCTGCTTGTCCATCCAAAGAGCTTCAATTTCTCGTTCCCTCAATGTAGTCTGAATTTCTTCTATCCAGGTGATAGGTGGTTTTCCTCTTTTCCTTCTTCCTGGTGGGGTCCATTCCATAACTCTCCTTGGCAATCTCTCCTGTGCCATTCTTTTCGTGCGTCCATACCGTTGTAATTTTTTGTTTGGATAAAATTAACAAATGAATTGTTCACATTCATTCTGTCCTTAATGACTTCATTTCTAATTTTCTCTGGATACTCTTGCCGAACGTCTCCAAAAGTTCATCTCTGCTGTCATTAATTTTGTTCTTGTGTGTTTATTAGTAGTCCAAACTTCTGAGCCGTAAGCCATGATTCTTCTAACGATGGTTTTAAATATTTTGATTTTAGTTTCTACTGTAATTTGCTTATCCCACAGGATAAGCTATGTAGATATGGCCATCATGTCCAAATTAATTCTGGATTGTATTTCTTTATCTTGCTTCCCACTGGCCGTAATTTTCACCCCTAAATACTTGTTTTCCTCTTTATATGAAATCTTCCCCATGTCTTCCTCCAATATCAAGTCTTGATGAAGGTGACCTATTGCCATGTATTTTGTTTTATTCATATTTACCTTTAGTACCCACTTATGATATTCCTGCATCAATTCTCTAGTCATGTACTCTGTGTCTTCAAAATCTTGAGTCAAAAGTAATTGGTCATCAGCAAACTGTAACGAATATACTGTATCACCATCAAATGGAATTCCCATGTTCCTGCACTGTTTTTTCCAAGTCTCTATTGCTTTCTCCATATAAATGTTGAAAAACCTGGCTGATAGACAACATCCCTTGGTCACTTGACAAATTCTGGTGACAAATTCTTTTCTATTTTTATTCTCGATATTGAATTGTTATAGAAGTAACACTCATTATTATGGTATATTACGATGCAGTGTGATTTTAGAGACATCCTGGAAAGGTACTGATGGGGAGGAGGTCGGTATGTAGAGGGAGAGGGAGATAGTGTGCCGCTGCTTCTGACTATTTATTTGTAGTTTGCTGTGGACTAAAAAAGATTGGGAAACGCTGTATACTAGAAGTTCCTCTGTTTTATTTTCAGCCAAAACTAGGCCAACGGATCATGTCCAATGATGATGATGATGATGATGATGATGATGATGTGCGCGTGTATGTGTGCGCGCGCGCGCGTTTGAGTGATAATAATCGGCCTTGTGGATTCGTGCGTGCATGAAATTTGTCCTTTGTCAGAGCCGCCAGCTAAACTAGAGCTAGGTGTTGCGGTAATTATGTCTTGTGTGCAATAAACGGTAATGCCTGGGAGATTTAACTTTCTACAAACACGCGTTTAATTTAAATGTCTGCGCCACGCGCGCACACGCGCGTCACCAGCACATCCGCCCGCCCACCAAAGTTCGCCTCCGTTATCTATTCAAAATGTATTTGTAGTACTGCTCAAAGCGTTGTCGCCGCCTCCTAATTGAAGACGACAGGCAGCCTATACTAAATGACGGAGAGAAAATCAAGTCACCCGTGCACAGATCTACAGAGAAGCGCGTGTAATTACTCATTTATCCTACGCTCATTGGCTGTAAGATTTTTAACGGATTTCGCGTAGGCGAACTTAAATTAACTGTGCGATTCACTTGGAACCGCAAACCTGTCGAAAACAGCTTTGCGTAACAGCACAAAGAAATCATGTTGACTGTTTTCTTCAGTCAACACAACTTTCTTCTTCTTGCCATCGTCTTCTTTCAATTGCTTCATTTGTTTCTCACCCTGTCCGCTTTCTTCTGTATTTCGTTGCTCTGATCATTTTCTGTTTCTGTGTATATTACTGAATTATCTACAAGCACATTTTATTTACTTCTCTCTGTCTCCGCCCCTTTCTGTCTGTCTGTCTACTCTCTCTCTCTCTCTCTCTCTCTCTCTCTCTCTCTCTCTCTCTCTCTCTCTCTCTCTCTCTCTCTCTCTCTCTCTCTCTCTCTCTCTCTCTTCCTATCGTTTCTCCTGCCTGTGTCTGTATGTCTCTCTCTTCCTCTCGTACTCTCTACTAAACATCTCTGTCAATCCCCTGTTGATCTTTGCATGATTTTTTACATTGATCACATTCCTCCGCTGACATATTCCTCCATTGTACGGCCGGCGGCCTCGGTGCATTCTCAACTTGAATCACCGCTCTATTGTACAGTTAATCAAATAATTTATACTGTCAAAGTACATCATTCGGTACTGGTCATATAACTGTAAAAAAATAAATGAAATACTTTTTATGTTAGGCACGTGCGGGGAAATTATGGTCTTATTTAAGTTCAATGGTTTACGCCTATTCGTGAAAATTAAGGTAGGGCTAAATATTTGCGTGGGGCCTCCTAGTCTGCAGGTCTCCCCGCATTGCGGGTTCGGCTGTTACGCCACTGCGGAGCACACAGTTGGAGCAAACTTCGCTCACATTAATTCTTCTGGTAGTCTGTAACGGTACAGGGAGACATACAGAACTCCTCAGCGTAAAAGTTTGTGGTTGCAAACTATTTCACCCAGGCGTAGATAGAGAGAGAGAGAGAGAGAGAGAGAGAGAGAGAGAGAGATCACTAATTTTTTATTGGTAAAAATGGTAAACTTTTACCTCGTAGCATGATAAGTTTTCGGTTATTATAAGCTTCCAATAACATTTTTACCAATAAAAAATTTGTGATCCGAGTCAGTAGTTATATATTTATAATTAGTAAAGTAGACGTTAAAAGCTAAGGTAATAACAAAGACAAGATGTTTACTGCAGGTGGCTACTCGTAAGGTACTTGAAAATAATGAACTGTGTGTACTTGCTGTTATGCAGACAATTAACGAAATACGAAAAAAATGCGAGGATTAAGTGTAAAAAGAAATAACTTGTAAGACAGAATTAGAGCTGTTGGAATGAGGACTTGGAAGAAAGGAAATACAGAAACACACTACATTAAAACTATGAAATGTTTCAAAGCGTATTAAAAAAACGTTATTGCCGGGCTGTTAAGTCGTGGTGTAAGATCATTTTAACAAACGTTATTGACCGGGATGTTAAATCGCGGTGTAAGATCATTTTAACATACGTTATTCACCGGGCTGTTAAGTCGTGGTGTAAGATCATTGTAACAGACGTTATTGACCGGGCTGTTAAGTCGTGGTCTAAGATCATTGTAACAGACGTTATTGACCGGTCTGTTAAGTCGTGGTGTAAGATCATTGTAACATACGTTATTGACCGGGCTGTTAAGTCGTGGTGTAAAATCATTGTAACAGACGTTATTGACCGGGCTGTTAAGTCGTGGTGTAAGATCATTGTAACAGACGTTATTGACCGGGCTGTTAAGTCGTGGTGTAAGATCATTGTAACAGACGTTATTGACCGGGCTGTTAAGATCGTGGTGTAAGATCATTGTAACAGATATTTCGGTCTCAACTCCGGACGACGCCATCATTAGTGTCGGTAACTATTGGCACGGTGTCCTCCAATTCACCCTATAGTGATAAGGTAGACTATGTATTTTGTTTAAGAAGGCCCACGTATATAGACTTCCATACCATCACGATCAAAGCTGGAAAACAGCATTAACCAATCAGCATCAAGTACTATCTGATTGTCTTGGGAGCGCAGCGTGACAAATCCTGTTTAACATAAAGGCTTTCTCGTCTTTCTATTCATCGCGAAAAAAATTAACCAAATTTGACTATCAAGTTCCAATATTACTGTAAAGGAATTATCCATCATTTTCTGTAGAGTATTTTCAAGTACTGTATAGTATATTGTAACCCTGAAAATGATTTAGTATACTGTTTTCTAAGTAAAGTAAAGTAAATAATATTAGCCAAGAGTAAACCTTACCTTTATGTAATTGAAAGTTACTGGCACAAATGTTTCAAAATGAGCCATTTTTTAACCATTCAAAATAGTGTGCTTTCTCGATACCTCTTCCAAAAATTCATTCCAAGCTAGTAGATGGTTCATTCAAAGATAATGTGAGAGTTAATAAGTACTTGCAAATTGTTGGCCTGTGTGATTTACAGTAGAATACAAATACTGAATACATTTGTACAAGTTATTTATTATTAAAATTGAATTAAATTCCATATGATAATAGTAATTCTGCAATAAATATACTTCTTCAGTAAAATAAAATGCTTCCTTCTGTAAAATGAAGTTCACAGTTAGATACTAGTTTCAAATGTTAACATAAATACAAGTTGTTTTTATGAGTTGCAGTTTAGTGATATTAGCTGGTAGAAACAATCTGCTCAGGTGTGGATAAAACTCAAAACAAGGCATTACCTGTATAGATTTTCAGTTAATAGGTTTATTGGGGTAATTGTAAACGAAATATGAAGGATAGAAACATTTTTATTGATTGAAACCGGAACCATGTTTAAAGGTGTCTACGGACTCCATGTGTAGCCGAGGGTAATAGCCGGCGGTGAAAGCCTTAGGAACTGTATCAAAAAAAAAAAAGTTTTAAACCGGGAAAGATAGAGCTAATGCTTAAAACTGAACTGAAATCGGAATGCTGTTTGGTATTACACGTATTATACTTTATGTTGTTGGTACCTATGGTAAAACTAATCGCGCGCTTATCAGATAACCCGTAACTCCAGTAGCACGTAACCACCTGTTCGTTTTAAATGTTATTCAATATACTGCGTATCGTTAAAAGTAGCACCCGTTGTATCGGAGAATTTTAATAACAGGCTTCCTTACGACACGTGCGATAAGCGACGACTTCATTCTTGAAATCATTCTTAAACAGCGCATCTGACACATTAATCGATTCCGTTGTGTGGTTTAAATTCATTCCAGCGGCTACAAGTGACCAACCATATGTTGTGTCGGTTAAGTCAGGCGATTGTCGTGGCGTGTGGTGTTGACCTTGGACAACTAACCGGGCAGGTGAAGCCCACATTGTGCCGCCACTGCCACCTGTACCCGCACCTCAAGGTTACATCATGCAAAAATTACCTTCATATGTGTCTCTGTTCTTTCCGGTTTTTAGTTCCTCACACGCTCAGTTCCTCTACCGCTGTTGTAGTTTCGTATTTGCATACGTCCGTCTTCCGCCACAACTGTAGTGTGACTTGTACACGACGAGTATTTAAACTAACCGCGACCGGTTGGCGGTGACAGGTGAAACTGTTCCCGTGGTTAACGAGCCGGTAACTGTGTTCTGCAATTACTTGTTAATTGTATTCAAGTTTACATCAGTGGAAGGGGTTGGACTTTTGTAGAAAATCTTGTTGTTCCGCCAAAAACAGACGTGCCAACTTCACACTGAACGTCTGAGCACTTCAAATTGGATAACAATAATTAATAATCATCATCATCATCTTCTATCATTAATCCCAGGATGGTTTGTTCCGGTCCCAAATAGGCAAAGATCAAAGCAGGTCACTCCATCGCTTCCTCGGACATCCCGCACCTCTCCGTCCCCTCGGCTTATAGTTCCAGAGTTGTTTGGGGATGCGGCAGTCATCCATTCGGCAAATATGTTCCCACCAATTCACCCGATACTGGGAAATCCTGTCGAATATGCTCATAATATTCAGTTCCTCCCGTATATCTGTGTTCCTTCTATGATCACGGAGAGAGTATACCCTGTCACGTGCCTGAGAAATCTCATTTCAGCCGATTGGATGCGCCTGGCCTGGCCTTTTGTTAAAGTCCAATTCTCAGACCCATAAAGAAGTGTGGGAAGAGCCATTACCTTGTAGATTTTTTGGCGTGTTCCTTTACCTGCTGACTTAAGGGTTCGCCTAATGGTCCCGCTCATAATGTTTAACTTATGGAATTTATTCACAACGTCGTTGCTTGCATTATAAGACACACTGTAGCCCAGATATTCAAAAGTGCTAACTTGTTCCTGGACAGTACCATCTCTAACAATTTTTGCGCGTACGGGATTAGTTCCGCGAAAAGCCATCATATTTGTCTTAAGTGTGGATATTTGCAATGCAGAGTCTTTGCAGATAATTAATAATAGTTTACTATACTATTAAAAGTATTACTATCTCCCTATGTATTTATTCATTCACTTTGGTTCGTACATTTTTGTACAATTTCCGTCAGAACCGGTCCTAAGTATTTTGCCGCCTGGACCAAAGAAAAAAATAGCGTCATCCCTTCAATTAGAAACTGGCATAAATATTACACCATAAATGGAGGAGACATAAAAATTAGTTATGTTTTAATTTAACTTTATTAAACTCTTAACTTATTAAGGTATCTACAACAAAATAATTAAAGCTCATGTTCTTAAATTAAAAGTCTGTAGCAAATTTTCAATAGGTAAAGCTAGATAAAAGAATTTAAAACAAATTACACTAAAACTGCTAAAACAATTTGCATGTTACCTTCTTGTCAAATAGACAACTATGATCAGCGAGTGAAATATCATTTATTTGTCATTATTATTATAATATTACAAAATTAATAACATTAAATTAAAGCAGTTTTGAAAATAAAGCAGGACGTAAGAAAAACTAAAATTAATTGATGGATGCTTGAAATAATAATTGGAATTCAGTAAATGAATATTTAAAAGACTTGGCAAGTCATTTATATAGATTTACTGTCCTTTAAGCTCGGCAATCTCAAAAATAATTATAGTATGTCAAATCCGATTAAACTATCTTTCGAAATTTACCCATTGTCAGCTTCTATTTTCTTCTATTCCCAGTGGCTTCATGATAGGTTACGGGCGTTCATTGTCCTTCTGACTTTCCTCTAGGTTTACGTGGATTAAATACCTACTCATGGAATTTTTGGGGAGTCTGGAATCTGCCACACGTTGTGCATGCGTCTGTGTACTAAAGGTCATTCTTTGACCTTTAGTATTGTTGTGTCCTTGCCCACTTGTTATCGAATTATTTCGTTGGTTAATCAAGTAACTGGCTCTCCAAGCTAAGAGAGCCTTTCTCTGTAAAAAATGAATCTTTCGACTTCCAGTAAAGTAAGCCTTAGCGTCAATAAGAACTTCTTTAAAGCTTACGTGTGGAGTGCGACACTATACGTTTTTGACATCTGGGTCGTCTCTGCTGGAGGGAATGGAAGATTGGAAGTGTTTCTGAATGTGGTGCTACCGAAGAATGTTGAAAATCTCATGGGTAGAAAGGAATCAAATGGGGAAGTTGTAGCAAGGGGCAGGAACCTTTTGAGACTGGTTCAACTAAGAAATGATTGGACTTATATTAATGATTGGACATGACGGTGTAATAAAAAATATCATCGAAGGCTCTAGTGAGGGCGTAAATTCAAGCGGGAGACCGCGATTAGTGTACATGACGGAATAAACAGAAGACGTTCATAGAAGGAGCTGTAGGGAGGTGAAGAACTTGCCGCAAGATAAAAAAAAAATGGAGAACCGCAGCTTGGACTGATGAAGAAACATCTCATTACAAGACGCCCCTAATTTGCTATTGTCTTAAGTTTGCTTGTACTGGATAACTGCTATAATCGCTGGATTAGCAACATTCCTATAAAAGTTTTAAGAATATCGCGGACACATGAATTTTACGGGGCGTAACTATCGGATCACTAGTTTGGCAAATGTCCAGAGACCTATAAAGTACAGGTGGCCCACCTTCTTTTATTTTCACACCGAAAAATATTCTACCATAAGTTACCAAGTTATTTTTAAATAGAGAGACAAAAATCGATTTGGGAGGGGGGGAGTTTAAAAGGCTTTTGTATAAATTGTACTTGGGTAACTAAGAAAAAATTACGTATCCACCTAGTCAAATTTGGAGAATTGGTGTCATTTCCAAGAAGTTTTAAAAGTTTTACATGTTGGCCCAGCGAATTTATACGAAGACCTTCTAGTTACCTTCAAGTTTGACTTCTTGTCTCTCTGTTGCAAAACGACTTGTTAATTTTTATTAGACGATTTTACTCAGTAAATTTCATATTTGTTTATTGAGTTGTTTGGGAAGATTAACTTGGTGCTCTCCAGTCCTGATCCTGTTTGGCTAGGAACAGGCCAGCAGAATCAGTAGGCATGGAAATTATTCGAACATTATAAAACGTAATTATTTAAATTATTATCCGGCTGTAAGGCCGGTTAGTCCTCCCAGTCTGGCCGATTTTGCCAACTTTCCTGGCTCTGTACTTCTTAACACTTTTTATATGTATATATTTATTACATATTAAATAAATATTCAAAAATTTACTTGATTAAAACATTAAATTAATGTATACATAAAATTACAAATTAAATAATAATATGTTTTTCAAAATGTCATTTTTTTATATAAAATTAAAGAATTGGGACGCCAAGGTTCTGTAGGTAATTGGGAATTCTGTGGTACATTTGGAAACATTATAGCATACACAAAGGCTTTATGTTAATTTCGTTTAATACTTCGCTTATTTTATTTGGAAAACAAAAATGAACACACTCTAAAGATAAATGCACAAGGTTAGGAACCACGCTAAAAACAAATTGTATCAGCTGTTTAAAAGTCGATTATATTTATTAAAATTAAAACCAGAGTGCACCGTACACAATCGTATATCGACATAAAAGCATTCTGTGACGACTAAACACGAGACGAACCCGTAATGTGACAGTAAAGCGAGCGAATACACGGTCCGAGGTATACTGGGGCTGCGTCCACTCCGCAAAAGTATACTGCCCGACATGTACTCAGGCTTAGACAAGAAAGCGTTAACTGGCAGACATCTTGTCAGCATTTTCGAAGACATCTCACTGAAAATGCCCTTCAATGGCGAGACAAAAAAGTCTAATTACATTGATAACATTAATCAGCATGAAAATTTTAGAAGACCGCGGGCTTACAAACCGGATAATTATGAGGCTGGCCGTGAAAGCCCAAGAAAACGTGTAAGGACAACAATTTACAGAACTCGAAGCTCACCCACTTTGCAATTTTGCCAGGGTGCCTCAGTCTCTAGTTACACTACTGGTCAATTTGCCAATGAAATACTAAACACAAAATAGTACAACACGTGTTCAGTGAATTCAGACAAATCCATATAGTTTTTCTGTTCGTCCGGAACTGATCCAATCGACGAACGACATGGTTTGGAAAATATTTCTACAGTTCTACAAAGTCATCCCAGCTCCTGTACTATCCTATGGATGTGAATTATGGACAACAACTAAAAAACAAGAAAGTAAAACACATGTCTTTCTAGTATATATTTTATTATTGTGCAGTCTTATATATATTTTTATTTTTGTGTTACTACTAATTTATACTGACGATGTGGTAACAAAATGAAAACATCTAGTGAACCCTGGTATTAAGTTATCACGAGATAGATATTTGAATGTGCTGTTGTTTGTTGACAACTTCCTTGTACTTCAAAATACAGAATCTGATTTGCAAAAACCTGTTTGTAAGCTTCATCAGATTTGCAAACAATATAATATAAAAATCTCCACTATAGTGACAAAGGTAATGGCATTCCAAGGTAAGGTGCCAGTAAGAACAAAAATAATGATTAGTGATCGAATTCTAGAACAGGTGAGCCAGTTTAGTTATTTGAGAAATGATATTGGCTATAAGAATTGCGAATAAGTATTGATGTTAAGTTAGGTAAGTTCCAGACGATCTGTGGGACAATCTATTGTGTTTCCAAAAACAAGGTACGTTGAGATACAAAATTACAGTTTTACAAAGTTATGGCAGTCCTATGGGTCCTATGGCTATGAATTGTGGACAACAACCAAGAAACAAGATAGTAAAATACAGGCCTCGGAAATGTCGTTCTTACGACGCGCTAAAAAGTGTTTTAATCACTTTGTACTGACATACATCTTGTCAGCATTTATGAAGAAATGTCACTGACGATGGTCTCCAAAGGCGAGACAAAAACGTCTAATTACATTAATAACATTATACAGCATGAAAATTTGAAAGACCGCGGCCCTACGGCCCGGATAATAAATAATTTAAGTGATTTTGACTCCGGCCGTGAAAGCCCAAGAAAATACGTAAGGACAACGAACCCATCTTGAAACTTTGTCAGGAGCCCCTGAGCATCTAGTTACGCTACTGGTGAATTTGTCAGTGAAATGCTCAAAACAAAATAGTGTACTAAGTGTTTAACGAGTTCAGACAAATCCGTCTGCGACTCTACCCATATAACATTTTTGTTCGTCCGGAAATGATCTAATCGTGGAATGAAATACTTCTAACCAATAAAACAAAAACTATTTCTAATTAAAAAAGCTCTACAAAGTTATGGCAGTCTATGTACTGTCCAATGTGCGTGAATTATGGACAACAGCTGAGAAACAAGGAAGTGAAATACAGGTCTTGCAAATGGCCTTCTTAAGAGGAGTTAACAGATGTTTCAAACTCGACCGTATAATAAACGAGGCCACAAGAGAAGAGTAACAAGTTTTTAACTTGAATCAAAAATTGAAATATTACAAACAACGGTGGAAAGAACAATCGGAAAAATTGTCAGATTCCAGACTGGCTAAAAAAGTCTGGAAGTACAAACCTATAGGACACAGGTGTGCGGGTAGACCCAGTAAGTCTCGCTTTGAACTCAATAACGCGTGGTCATATCGCTGCTGGTTTATGACGACAGGTCTACCAAAAGCAAACGAGCACAAGTCAAAAAGTTTACGAGTAATTTAGACATCGAGTGCTATCACGGTCAATTACGGATTATCTGCATAGGGATTGAATAGAACATTTCAAGTTAGCCGGAGTAATATTTAGTTGTATACACAGTATATTAAATATTAATATACTCGGTTTGTAGAAGTACCCAGCCGGAGAACGACCCTGAACGCCGGTGAGCAGGAGGAAATCCGGACAGTATCCTGAACGTCTATCGTAAAAGGGAAGTGAAATTATTTATATAAACTCTTCTAAAACAGTCATAAACTTAAAGACAAAAAGAACTTGTATAAAATAAAATTTTATGTAATTAACATATGGGAGAATATTATTTTAAGTTTGTAAAGAATAAGTCAATAGAAATATTTAATTAATTTTATTGGTTATCAGAAAGAACAGTAAAGTATTAGTGCAATTAAAAAAAAATCATTAATAAAACCAAAGCATTCCAGTATCTGAGTACTGACTACTTATTCTATGCGACCCTAGTACACCGCATAGAATAATCTTTGAAGGCAGGATGATCTTTGAACGCAGAACAGGCAGCACCATATGCCATGTTGTGAAGATGATTTTTCCTGATTTGTTACATTCAGAATCGTCTACAAACAAGGTATCAAAAACTGAAGAAACATACAAAAAACACGCGAACAAGTGATTTTGTGCGTGATGAAACCCAGTAGCCATAAGAGAGAACGATACACAGAGTAGCGGGGTTTGAAAATGTATAGCTTCTCTCAAACCGTGGTCTCACAGGTGGTTGACGTCTACATGTATCGTATGACATTGCAATAGACAGCGCATAAAGTATTCTTGTGCCGACCGCGATATGGCTCAATGTCGACCTTTCTGAGACACGCGGCCGCGCGCGTACATATCCATGCCTAAAGTTCGGCGTCAACTGTGTTTCTGAGCTACTCAAATTTGTAGACGATCGTTTCATTTGTACGTATTATATTCTTCTTCTTCTTCCTCCTCTAGTTCTACATCCGTCTATGAGATTTGGGCTCCTCAACAATCCTACACCATTACCTTCTATTCTCAGCAATAATCCTCCATCCTCTTATCGCTATGGTTCGCAGGTCCGTTGTCGATGAAATGATTCTTGGCACAGACTTTATGAACGCATAAGAGATTTTTACGAGATTTTAGTGGGTTTAAGACAGAAGGTCCTGACGTATGTTTCTTTGGCTTACGAAAGCCTCGCATTACGTAGGGTTTGGCATCCTGTGGTGCTCGACCTATAGGATTGCGCTTGCTTGTGTTTGTCTCATGGTGGTTTTCATCTGATTTCGTAAAAACTCTAAAAAATTATATATAGATGGTCCTTTATGGGACTACTCAGCGTTTGCCACAGTACTGTGGTTTACAGACGTACATCTTGTCAGTAGTGTTGAAAACTGAGGATGGTCTCCAGAGGTGAGACCGATACGTCTGATTCCACACCAACATAAATCAGCATGAAGATTTCAGAAGACCACGGCCTTAAAGCCTGAATAATTATTTGAATAAAGGTCCTGACAGTTGACATACATAAGATCAAGTTTTGTATGGCTGAAATGATAGTGTGACCCAGCCACTCGGTCAAGCAAGTGACCGATCAAAGATTAATATGGACATCTACTCGACAGCTGTAGACGTGGAGTAAATTTTTTTCCTGGAGCCCTCGAAGAAATTTCGACTCCTTCCCCCTACTTAATTTATACCATTGTAATAATAATAATAATAATAATAATAATAATAATAATAATAATGGGTCCCATGTATACCACCGAATTAGCTTAGGAGTAGGCAGGGTAGACTGCCTAATGTGAGCCATACAGCATACAAGGAAGGCAGTGTGGCCAGCACTACGCTTCAGCCGCCCATTATTATCCCCAGGATGCTATCCTAGGTACTCATTTTCAACAGGCTGAGTCGACCTGGCGGCTGAAAAACGCACCTTGTTTTTATGGTGCGGGCCCGGGAATTGAACCAGGGACCTCTACATTAGTAGCTAGGTGCCATACCCACTGGTCTACTGAGCCGCCTTATACCATTGTTCCCTATTAAATACTAATCTCTCGTCATAGTTGTGGCAGATACTAACGTTATGTAACGTAAACAGCTTACATTATCCTCAAAACAGTATCTAAAATCTCCTAAGCCTATGCCAGTTTGATCGGTCACTTTTATAAATCACAAAAAGATTTATTTAATTTTTTACTTTGTGTGCGTTCCTGCTTCATCCACAGAATTGAGACATGATTATTGTATGATTTATTGCATGTATGATTATTTGACTCAGTTAACCTTTTCTATTAATGTATTATGTAGTGCACATTATTACAGGGAAAACCTGACACATTCAATCTGTTTCGAAATAATATTTTCAATTTTTTTTTTGGATAATAACTGAATGAGACATTTTAAATTTTGAGACGCATACACTTTTCACTGTTGTTCAGAGACTGCAACATTATCTCTTGGAACAATGGATCGTATATACCCAAAAGATCGACAATTACCAAAACGTTTCCGCTACTGGGCTGACCTACCTTCACTTTCTGGTTTCTCAAGGCTACATTTGAATCTACCAATGTCAAAGTAATATTTACAACACGTTCAGAGTACTTTGGCACATTTTTTAGTTTCGTTCCGTAGCTCATAACGAATAACGATGCGACGTAGGTCTGGCCGGTAGCCTCGGTGCATTCTTCATTGAAATCACTGCCCTATTGTGCAGATGGCCATGTAATTTATACTCTTGACGTACGTCAACAGGTACTGGCAAAATAATACGAAAAATAAATGTATTGTTTGTGGCGTTAAATAGATACGGGGAAATTTGGTTTTAATCAGTTTCAATGGTTTATACGTGTTCTTAAAAAATAAGGGAAATGGTTGCGCGGGCACCAATGCATTGCGGGCCGTGCGTGTCCGTGAGTTACTCCACGGTCTTGCTACATCGTAATGATTGCGCGGGCACCCATGCATTGCGGGCCGTGAGTGTCCGGGAGTTGGCTCCACTGTCTTGCTACATCGTATTGGTTGCGCGGGCACCCATGCATTGCGGGCCCTGCGTGTCCGGGAGTTACTCCACTGTCTTGCTACATCGTAATGGTTGCGCGGGCACCCATGCATTGCGGCCCTTGCGTGTCCGGGAGTTACTCTACTGTCTTGCTACATCGTAATTTAGCAACGAAAAGATTGTTTTTAACTGACCAGAGCAAACAAGTTTGAACGGTTTAATAAACAACATGCTTTATATAATATATTTGAAATTTGCGAGTAAATTTAATTAATTCCAAATTATAGGAAATTACTTCCCTCATACTTCAAAATACACAGGCTGATTTGCAAAAGTCTGTTTTTAAGCTTCATCAGGTTTGCAAACAATGCAATATGAAATTCTCAACTATAAAGACCATGGTAATGGCGTTTCCAGGCAAGGAGCCACTAAGAACAAAAAATAATAATTAATGATCGAATTCTACAACAGCTGAGCCACTTACATTTTTTTGGGGGGAAATGATATTGGCTATAATAGAAATTGTGACAATGATATTAAGTTAGGTAAGTTTCAGACGATCTGTGGAACAATAGACGGCAGTATTTTTAGAAACAAAGTACGTTGAGATACAAAGTTAAAGTTCTACAATGTTGTACAGGGCGGTCCCTGTACAGTCCTATGGGTGTGAATTATGGACGACGACCAACATACAAGACAGCAAAATACAGGGCTCGGAAACGGAGTTCTTATGTGGAATTAAAAGGTGTTCTAACGTGACCGTATAAAGGGTGGGACCATAAGAGAAGAATTACAAGTTTTTGACTTGAATGGAAATTAAAAGATTACAAACAACGGTGGAAAGGACACTTAGAAGGAATGTTAGATTCGAGACTGGCCAAACAAGTCTGGAAATAGAAACCTGTAAGGCACAGGTGTGTGGGTAGACCCAGGAAGAGATGGCTGGAGGACTTTTGAAGGCGGAACAGGCAGCACCTTGCCTATCGATGATGATGATCTAATATATTTTGTTTAATTATTGCGCAATAATTATGATAAACAGAAAACGAAAACATCTGAAATGCATCTGTTGATAAACGTTCGTTGGACAATATTTATTCATTATTATGTGGCACACCATATTTATATCTTTTTTTTCAGAGTAGAATTCATAGTCTGTGGAATACAATGACGTGGAAAATAGTAGAAACCATAAAACATTTTGTGAGTGCTTTGCGTTGTATTGCGAAATATTACCGTAATTTGATTCCGCCATTTGGTATTGCCTCGCGGCGATGCCATGCATCACTGATGCAACAACCCCTTGTTGCCGCTCGCTCTATCGTCAACCCCCTTCCCTTAATATATCTGTAATGCATCTGCTTACGACTGTAACGTATATATATATGTTCCCAGCAGACATATGTCTGTATCGCAGTACTGCTGTAATGCATTTTCCGCGTATTTTCTTTTTTCGTTCACTACATTGTCTAACGGTTTCATATTTCTCAGAACTCGTAGAATTACTTAACAAAAGTAGGTGAGTACACGCGCGGTCGAAAAGATTGGATACAACTGAGAAAATGTGAACGGAAGGGGTAGGTCGGACAGTGGCGTATCTAGAATTTGGTCTTGGCGGGGGATCCGGGGTGGGGTTGGCTTCATTTAAGACTAGTCAACATTACTATCTTTGAAGAGTCTGAAATCAGTCTTATCAAAGTAAACGGTCATAACACAATAAAATACGCGTTATTGAAACATTTTTTACAAGATACTTAATATGATCAAATCGATTTTTCTGTATTTCACATTTCGAACGTATGTGCTAATGTTGTGTAATAAACCTGTTTGTATATTTAAAAAAGAGTCGCTACCAGTGGTTGATTTCTAAAATTATAGGTGCCGGAACGCATCTGTTCAAAAGTTGTACAGACACAAATATACTTATATTTTGTATTAGCGTATAAGTTTACATCAGGTTATTACAAAGGAGGTCTACATTTTTAAAGCCTTATAAAATACGTAACATAGGTATAAACTTGCATCTAAAAAGGTAATAAAGTTTACTGAAGTTTCTAAAGAGCTTTATCGTCATGTTAGCCGCATGACAATCGAAAACATGTCACTCGTGATAGCTTTATCCCGGAGCCTCAATGAAACTCTAAGTGATGGTTTCGATGGTTCGCGCATTTTAAAAAAGTTTCCGTAGTTTCATCATTGTGTCATCATATTGTTTGTTCTTGAACTTTCCTTACTCTTTGTGTCCAGTGTTGCATGATGGCCAGAAATCAGCCCTCTCACATTCACTTGAATGTAGTGCTATTGATTCAATAACATATTTAAAGGTAGAAAGACTCTCCGGAAAATTCTGGAATGCACATGTTCTCGGAAGCTCCCAATCAGTTGCCTTTCATGTAGTTTTAATTTTGAAGCAAGTCTCTTTATTTCATTTTCTCCATAGGTTATTGGGACATTTTTTGAACGATAGTAGGCTATTTAAGATAAAGATTAGTGCTGGTGTTTGATTTTGACAAATGTTTAGTTTTGTAGTGGGGCTGGTGAAGGGCATAATTTAAAAAGTAGTAGTACATTTTTGTAATAATTAGGTTTTTCTTTTCATATACAGTATTTTTTTTGGCAATTTGTTTTTGAATCCAAGAGGTTCCGGAACGCCGTTCCGGCGCGTTCCCACTGAAATCAAGCTCTGGTTACTGCTATGTTAGCGTACACAGCTGAAAATAAATAAATAAAACAGCCTAAAAATTAATAGATTAAAGAAAGTCAACAACTTTTTCGACCCTCTAAGGGGGTCCGGTCCCGTACGTCTCCCCCGTCTTTCCCCTGAGGTCGGACAATTACCATCGTTATAATTTATCCACACAAAGTTTCGACCACAGAGCGATCTGTGGTCGTCTTCAGGTGTAAGTTAACCTGGTAATTTAAGTACAAACTTAAGCCTACCCGAGATTCGTTTACTAACACGCGTCAACCGTCAACAAATTATTAACAGACCACCACTGTCTACAAAGTTAAACGCAACTGTAGACAAACTGTATACAAAGGAACCGCTACTTACCCTTAAGTACCCTTAACAACGTGTGGGCCTAAAATTAACGTCAGCAACATCGTAATGAAAGTTACACGACTGTGGTGGGGTGATGCTTCCCGGTTCTGTCTAGTGGACTTGTGTGTGTGTGAAATCCTAACCATAAATATGTATACCTAACGTTCACTAACAATACACATTAAGCGGCCTACCCACAATCATTTCGGTGTCACATTAATATGACCACGTGTGTAGGAGTCAGCTCAGTTCAGTCCTTCACACTGAGAAATTAGTGACAGCAGTTTTAAATACGTTTCCTTGTCCGCCCTTAAATAACTATACCATTCTTTAGGATGTAGCTTTACCTCCGTCAGAACATTTGTTTGTGAGGATTTTGATTGTTTTCAAAGCAGATCTTTCACCCCAAATTTTCGTTTATTATTTTTTCTTTCTACAAGCGCACAGAGTAGCGTCTCACAGTAACAATTCCTCTCCCGCTGACATAATAAACTACAAAAACCAACTTTCTTCACAGCACAAAATTGCGATTACAAGGCCAGCGGAGCGGTGTGACCGTGTGTAGACAACGTATCACTTCAGTCCGATGTGGGACAAAAAAGTGAACACACTCTGATGTGACACACCAAAATGATCGCGTGTGAGGCCGCTTTATACACATACACATTAATTTAGGGTTACCATAGTCCTCTTTTTCTTGGACACGTCCTCTTTTTTAGTGTTAAAAACCTGTCGGAGGAACTTTAAAAACAGAGAAATGTCCTCTTCTTTCGTAAAACTGAAAAATGTAGTCACGCGCAAGAGCGCTCCCAGCGTAAGTTTAAATTCCCTTGGAACCAGAACAGACATCTACGTTGGTAATAACCAAACGTTTTGATCAATTCTGTAATTTTTAGAAGTTTTTAAAGAATCACCAGATAACCAACTTTTCAGTCAGTTATGGTGTAAATATTTTAAGGAAAGTCCAACATCATCTTGTTATTCAGAACTTTTGAAAATTGTTGAGTATTTTTATTCCATTCCCAGTAACAACTCTATTACAGAACGGGTATTTTCTCTGATCAGTTCACAGTGGAACAAATAGAGAAATAGGTTAATGGTAGAAAACGTTGTAACGTCACAGAACGTTCCATAAAAGGAAATCATTTATATAGTAAGTTAGCATAAGAGGAAAGTGAGGTGAACAGTATCGAACCCAAGTAGTCCCAAAAAATTGTGTAATTTTGTATAATAATTATTTCTATCAACTTGAAAAAACGACCAAACTATGACTAAGACAAAACCCCATATATATTATTAAAGTGAATAAGAGTGAAAAAACCATAAGACACTATAAGAGAGAGAAATAATGTCAGAATCAACCAAAATGAAGCCAATAATTATTAAGTTTTATAACTATGAATAGAGTATTAAAAACTATTTTTTGTGAATAAATGGACATGATCCATTATTATATTATGTGATGTAAATAAAATAAATGTATTAAATGACTTAAATACATTATTCGAAAGAATCTAAGTTAAAATAAAAAATGATATATTTGTTATGACAAAAAATATTAATGTGTTGGATTTGAGACCATACACCAAGATTTCATGACAAAATTAATTATTATCAGATTTAAATAAAAACTATATGTAATTGTCAAGCAGACAATAGTGAACAATGTATCTTAAATAAAGAAAGCTGTGAAATGAATAAAAAGCAGTCAAAATAGCCAAAAACAGTGTTAACTAAAAACATGTAATAGGCATCTAATATTGTATAATTTATGAATTTAATGTTGCCAAAATGCAACCAAATTGCATTAGAAAGCTGTAATATGATATAAAGCAACTATACTAATATATCTGACTAACTTTAACATTGTAATAGTCAAGTTAGCAAAATATTTACTTATACCATGTATGGCTGGAACCAATCATCCAGTACAAAAATAATCATATCTGGCTAAATACTTACATAATGCTAAAAAAAATAAGATAGAAAGGTACAATACATCAGTATACCTTAATAAGAAACAAACTCAGTTGAAAGTAAAGTCAATTCTAAAAGAATTTAGCTAATAAGGGTGAGATTTGTAACGCCATAAAAAAGGACATCTCAAGACCAATCAATGATGCTATGTCATCTTGTGATAAATATAATATATGTACAGAGTAACCAGGTATCACAAAAGATAGACAAAATAATAAACTCTGTGTGTACAGTAGTGAAATAATACATATATTAAAGAAAAAGACTAATCATTGTATTAGAAAACTGACAAGAATCTAGGCCATGAGCAGAGGCCATATAAAATTGTATTTATTTGTGTTTTATCTATGTTAAAATTTGTTTATTTTGTTGTAGGAAGGTAGTAGTATTAGATGTTCAGCTTGTGGAAGGAACGTAGTAACTCCACAACAATTTTTGTTATAAAAATTGAGTTTTCAATGACAACAACTCAAGGTGAGGGTTGTATATTGTATTGTTTATTAGACTTAAGTTAATTAAAAACCAATCATATTTAGTATCGCTAGATTCAGTTAAAAACAGGGAATCTAAATGTATTAATGGCATACAAATTGTGAGTACTAATGTAAAACTGTTTGATAAATACCAGAGTAATTTTTGAAATATCCTTTGTATGAAGAATAAGAAATTCGTTCTAAAAGCTTCTACGGAAGTGAAAATTGTTCTATGACATTCCATTTCGTTTATTCTCGAACATTCTAGAAAGAATTTTTACACAAATATACCGGAAGTCGATGAAAACAGTCATCCTGAATTAGTATAAAAGAGAGACCAAAACCGACCGAAAAACACTTGAAACTTGAACTCCAGAACTGATGCATCACCCACAACACTGATCAACGCAGCTAAGGCGAAACCGAAGAGGCGAGAAATCGACAAGACACGGAGAAAGGCTTTTTCCCGTACATAGACATAACCGACTGACTTAACCTCAACGAGAATCTACGCCAAAAGTATCGCTGAAATAGAGCAGCGATACGGCAAATTTTAATAGAAATCACGCAGCCAGAACGTCAAGCGGCCCAGGAGGGACCAAAATTTAAATAGAGAACGAATTCTGCTGTGTTCGCATAGACTGACTAACGTGACAATAATTCCCCCTAACGTAAACAAACATATACCCAACAAGCCTTTCTTCTCGACTGAATGGGAATCAGCGCTGCGGCGGATAATTTCTGAATTAACGCGGAGCAGCTGACGAGCTTTTGGCGGCGTTTGAACGAGATTCTACTGCCAAACGTTTTTACAAAAGTGCGGAAAAAGTAAACGATCGCAAAAATTGACTTTAAATAGATTCAGTGTACACCCGAAGAGGCGAGATTGAGAAACTACCCGAAAGGAGTGTCCAGTGCGAGAATAAATAACCATTGGAACGTGAGTTACCAAAATTAAAGTCATTTGTTACCTGGTTACATTTTATCACACAGTTGTACTTCACACGCCACACATACACCTTCAAATCACTTAGTTTTTTCTTGTAAGGCATCTAATTGATATGTCTTGGTAGTTCAAAGGAGTCACGTCCTGAGAGTAAAGATTTTTCACGTATTAAACTCATGCTTTTCAACTGAGTCAAAATCTGAAATATACTAGCCGATACTTGATTGGATATATAAAAAATTGTCAATAATAATAACTTGTAAAATTTTTTTCTCTGCAATTTTATAATTTTTTTTCTATGAATGTTAGTCCTTCAGACGATTTGTTTGTTTTTTGAAGAATCATTAAACTTAACTGATTTTTCCAAGCTAAACTGACTTGTTTAAATTTTTTCGTAGATTTAAAAATTTTATCAATCACATTTTTTTTCTTGGAACAAACGTTTCCAAGTGGCGCCCACAAAAAGCATAGTATTAAGTTGTGTTACAGGACTACATCACTGCAGAGGATCCAATCAACAGAGTAAGTAACAAAATTGCGCGGAGGTAACGCCCGACATTTTACAACACAACACATTTAAACAACACCCTTTCTTTCCGTTATAACGTTAAAGGTATAATTTGTGTACAGTACAACTTTAAAGTCTTCATGTGTTCACTTCTATGATTGTTTATTAGAAAATGAAAAGCTTTTGTGGGAATTGGTTCATCTGATAAATACCAATGGCACCACAAAGACACAATTGAACATTTAGACTGTGAATCCGATTCAGACTGATTAGTATTAAATTAATTATTGCTATGATTGAAAATAAATATAGCAAATATTCTTTTCCTATGTAAGTTCCGCTTCTAATAGTTTTAAGTTTTACATTTTATGCAGTCTCCAGATCGCTATTATGATTAATTTAAGAATTTTACCTTATATAATCCACTAGGCGATCGCTTATAAAAAACTGAGATCGCCTAGTGGATTATATAAGGTAAAATTCTTAAATTAATTTTAAGTTTTGTTTGTAAATATTTTTTTGTTATATCACAAAAATTTAATTGTACATTGTATAAACTCTGTAAAAATGCTTAACTTAATAATGAATACCTTGTTATCCATAATGTATAATGTTTTTAGGCTACTGTCAAATTTTTTTTGGATCCGTAAAGTAACGATCATGCTGTTAATTTTTCAGATTGTCCTCTTTTTTTACCTAGGTAACCCCAATTAATTACAATAGACATTCAGGCGGCCTGTACGCATGAATACCCTACCACATTTGTTGGAATAAATCTTTTTCTATGAAGCGATACCTCCACATGAGGTACGAATCTAGCTGATTTCGCTTAGTTACACAATCGTCTCTCTGTTGTGGCGTAGTTTATCGGCCGCCCATAACGACCGATCGACTGGGCATGTATGTGCTTCAAGTATAGGATCTACAAAATTCTGACTGCGATTAGCCGTCAAATGGCAAAAATTCATCCTCTGTAAATTGGACGCTACATTGTATGCTCACCACAAATCAGAAATTGCAGTTACGCCAGACCTTATATGCAGGCTTTAATTGTCTCATGTAGGGTTTCGGCTGTTCTGTCTGGCACAGAATAAATCAAACCGTCTTTATCTTCAAGGGAGATACCGCTAAAGACCCACTGTTATGGGTATACATGGCCGATTCCGACTTTCTGGAGTATAGCACGACTCTTCTAAAGTAGAGGGGGGAAGAGAGAGAGAGAGAGAGAGACTGATAGACAGACAGACAAGAAATATAGACATTTAAAGCTACAGTAGTAAAAACACAAGATATTTACTGCAGGTAGCTACTGATAAGGTACTTCAAAAAACTAGACTAAAGGCCTATTTATGCTACGACGGGCCGGATGCGGCACGAGTGTCTTACGAGACACGTCGATGTTTTATCTCACTGATTTCATAGAGGGCGTTTATGTTACAACGGCACGAGCCGGTGCCGTATGGTACACGTTGGCCGCCCGTCGCTAACGATACTTTCCTGTCCCCGTCACCTCACCGTCACGTTGCCTCCACGTCCCGTTGTAACGTAAACGAACCAAAGTGCAGTTCAACTTCTTCAGTGCTAGACTTGTTGAGTGGTGTACGTAGCAGGGTTTTGGATTACGAGATATTCACAGTGGACGACGAGAACTTGGTTGAGACCCTTGTGGACAGTGGCGTATTCACCTTCAGATTCTCTTTTAGATCACGTTGGGTGTGCAACACATCTCCTGTTTTTTCTCTTTACATTTTCTTCATCGAGTGCTACAGCGACAGCCGTTAACGCGAGTAATGTAAAGTTTGTCATTACTACTGTATTTCACTACATAAATCATATAATACTCTGTCTTCACAGCGTCACAATTGTTACTACATGAGCCGCCCCTTGTTGGCCCGCTATAACATAAACACAAACCCCGTACGGGCCACAGTCGTCCCGTCACGTGGCCGTGTCGTGTGCCAGTCCCCGTTGTAGCATAAGTAGACCTTAACTGTGCCTACTGTAACATTGAAAGTTTAATGAAAGATGAACAAAATTATGTGTAGGAAAAGACCCGACCGCGTGGACTGTTGGCGAACCATTCCACGGACGAGGACAGCAGACGGAGAGAAAAGTCACATACAAAAATCGAGACCCAGACGCACGATAGTGTCTCAAATTTTTGTCACCTTAAACTTTCGGAAACGTTGAAACAGGCTCTGGACTATAGATGCCTTACATCCGACGTGCATGAAGAGGATATTAGCACGCGTACTCAAATTGCCGTTCACTCTTGATAAAACGACTACTCGTATAACAATTACGAAGAGATCGCGGGCTCAACATCAAGAAATTGAAACCAAACGAAAAAGATCTGTTGATCTGTTCAGAACAGTAAGATGACCTGTATAATTTTCAGTTAACGTGAAACAGTTTTACACAAGGAAAGAGACTCAACTAAAATTTGTATAAGATAATAGCCGTGCCAGTGTTATTATTGTTCTGAAACTTTGCGTTTCGGCGAAAGATCGTCTGAGGAGAATACAGGCGTCGGAGATGAAATTCTTGCGATCTGTTAAAGGCCGTACACGAACGGATGGACTCTACAATGAAGACATTCATAAATGTTGAAAATCTTGAATATCCAAGATTGTATTGTAGCGAACAAAGAGAGATGGATTGCTCATTTGATTAGGATGCGAGATGGCAGGTTGTCCAAGGAAGTTTGCCAATACAAGCCTGTTGGACAACGAGGTATAGGAAGACCTAGGAAGCGTTGGTGAAGTGTATATATTCCTTTGGGACCGGAACAGGTGATTCGCTTAGTGCTTCATAGAAGAAGAAGAAGAAGAAGAAGAAGAAGAAGAAGAAGAAGAAGAAGAAGAAGAAGAAGAAGAAGAAGATTATATTACTCCCAAAGATTATATTCTCATTTCAAAAAAGTCCCTTGAGTATTTTAATTTCGTAATGGAATTGCTTGCGTGTGGTAATATAACAGTTTCATATTAATACCTTATATTGAAATTATTGAGAAAATAGTCTATAACTCTGAAACGTAACTCAACAATTTGTCTTCTCTTCACACACAAGTTTTCTGTGTATAGCGTAAGTTTTCTGTGACACATAGGTCTTTTACTACAAGAACTGTTACTAAATATTTGCTGTAGGATATGACGTGCTTTGTAGCAGGTAGTTGGCTTTAATATTTGCTTAGTGTCTCATAGCAGAAGAAGAAGAAGAAGAAGAAGAAGAAGAAGAAGAAGAGGAGGAGGAGGAGGAGGAGGAGGAGGAGGAGGAGGAGGAGGAGGAGAAGAAGAAGAACCAGAAGAAGAAGATGTAAAATACTTAGTTTGCCTGTAGAAGAGGAAAGGCTTTAAATAGGCACGTATAAACTAGTTGCAAATTATTTAATGAACACTGTTTACCGTCTACCGCATGTTAACCTGCGGCAATAATTTTGTCTCAACCCAACAAAGACGATACGATATTATATTGTCGTGCTGTACGTACGTGCGGTTACGCTAATTGAAGAAGTTGTGGCTGCAGCATCGCTGTGCTGTGCGACCAGGCGGTGACTTGCTGCAGACTCACACGCAGCGGACACCTGGCTCTGCGGTTGTTATATGCTGCACCAGACACAACATGCCTGCATCACACCAGCCAGGAATTTCAAGGTCTGTCTACCAGCACGTCTCGCATTATGCACGCCCCTCAAAATCACTCACTCTCTCACTCTCTCACTCTCTCTCTCTCTCTCTCTCTCTCTCTCTCTCTCTCTCTCTCTCTCTCTTTCTTTCCCCCCTTCTCATTAACTGACGTCTCATGCTGTGTGTGTGTTTGCGTCTCCTGTTCCTCTGTAGGCTGTAGATTGTCTGCATATACGCGGTGTCTCAGTAAACATTGGATTTAACACAGTGGTTTCCAAACTTTTCAGTCCGCGGAATCCACACAAAAAATTAAAAATTTCGCGGACCCTGTCTGAGTTATTAATTAAAACAAACAATAATTATGATACAAACTCTTATATATCAATTAAAATGTATTAAAAAAAAATCAAATTTCTCTTAATTTCAAAAATTATAATATTAACGATATCAAACATAGTTTAATGTGAATAATGAAGCTGCTTTTGAACAATTAGCTCTGCAATATTAGGTTTAATGTCTGATAATTTCAATATTAAGTCACTCTCGACATCAAGTTTATGTCTTAACTTTGCAACCTCGGCTCTATCTTTCTTCCCACACGTGTCGAAATCCAGCTACTTAGGCGTAAAACCAGCTACACGGAAAAACGTTATGCTTAGAAAGAGTGCTTATAAACAAGATACAGTGCTTATACGTGGGCTAAAACAGCGCGATCAGTTCTGCGTTAATGCGGCGCTCTAGTCAGTTCGGCTCACAAACAGATATGCTACGCGACATGATGTTAAGACAGCCATGATGTTTATTAAAGCCATTAGTTTGAAATTACATTTACAGTTACAATTAGTTTTAACCAAAAAAAAATACTGCAATCTGCTACTAATTGTTTTTAGATTTTAGACTATAAAAATCGGAGAAAATTACGGTATATTCTACTTTTTCTTAAAAGTGTCCGCGGAGCTCCTGAAACATTGTCGCGGACCCCACTTTGGGAACCACTGATTTACCATATTTTCGATGCGCGTTACGCATTCAGTGAGGCTTGACTATGTCTTTACTTTCACTCATTTAATGGTTAGCTTGGTGTACTACAGAATCCGTTACAGTAATATCGTGGTGCTGCTTTCGAGAACCATCCCTCAGACTGTTTATCAACGCGTACACGAACGAACGAACGCGCGCGCACACACACACACAGAAATACTACGGCGGTAAAGGGACGGATTTTTCAAATTCAAAGGATACTAATAAAAAAATACAAAAAAAACTAAATGCGCTTTGCACTTTATCACTGAAGAGTCGTTGCTCTCTACCCTTGCTTTTAAATTTTAAAGTTAAACAGCAACCTTAATAACCTGTTTCTGAGGCTTTCACGGCCGGCTTCATAATTACTGAAATTAAGATCCGGGCTATGCACAGCCGAACATGCACCTGCTAACGCTAACCATCGCGTTCTCAAGATCATCGAGGATACCAAGATCCTGTCCTCCGTGAGTGCTTACTTCCCTCCACTGCATATGGAGTCCATGCAGGTACACAACCATGCTGCCGTCGCAATGAAGTGGCGTCGCCGTCAGAGCTGAGGGAAGTGCGTCCAAGACGTCCCTATGGTTTACAAGTCCGAGCTCCCAAAAGGAGCTCATCCCTTGAGATCGTTCAGTACGGAATATTTACTTAAATTTAAGTGCCGTTACAACGGCATGCTCGTCTAGGTTGTTCCAGTACAGTATTCACCGAGGCCGTTTCCAAGGATCACCTGGTCGCGGACGGTACTTGCCAAGGCCGGCTATGAGGGGGTTTGTCTGGGTTCGTACCGCTCGGATGTAAAATCTTCCTACAAGACGCCGCACAATGTCCTCCAAGGTGCGTAAACCGAGTCCACTTCTCAAAAGACGAGAAGGGAACCGTTAGGGGGCTTTGGCTGCTAGCCGAAGTCCCCTATCGAGAACGCTTTACAACTTTCTTTTATGAACAGCGGCAAGGTAACCCCAGATGGGAATGGCATAGGTGACGACCGGCTATAGATACGTGTTGACGATCAACTTACCTACCTTGCGAGCCTTGTTGACAAGTATCGGAAACAGAGAGCCCAGACGATCGGACGCTCGTTTTCTCATCGTCTGGGCGTGGGTACGCCAGGTGAGCCGACGATCTAGGTGGAGACCGAGGTACTTGAATCCCTCGTCCAGGACAAATACGTTCGACCGAGTCTCATTTATCCTTGCGGTTCTTTCCGGCGCTTGGAGAATAGCACCGCGGAGCTTTTGGTCTCGTTGACAGCAACTTATTTGCGTGGAGAAAGCCTCGCTTTACGCAGAGTTTGGTATCCTGTGCTCCTCGACCTATACCATTGCGCTTGTTTCTGATTGGGCGATGATGGTTAGTGAAACTCTAAACGTTTATATAAGACGGCCCTTTTTTTTTGGAACCGCTTAGCCTTTGCCACAGTACTGTGGTTTTACTGATCAGCACCGTGTCAGTTGTTTTTAAAACCGTTTTCACTGAAGATGGCTTCTACAGGTGAGACAGAAAGGTCTGATTACAACAACCCTCAGATGATAATTATAGCAGACAACGGCCCAATAGCCCGGAACTTAATATCAGTAATCAGCAACCTTAATATTTTGGTAACCTTCTGAAGAATTAACGTTTCCCTAAGATTTCCTTTGGTTATACATTTGGAAGGCATAGAATTTGTTTTCTTCATCGTTCCTCAGTCTTCAGACTGGTGAATAACTTCATGCTGGCATCTCTAACGAAGTCTCTAACGACATCTTCTCCATTTCGCTACAACGTCCTGCTACTGCGACCCTCAATTACTTGTTCCATGAACTGTTTCCTTGTCCGTTTCCTGTACTTCTTCCATTCTAGTTTACCTTGTATGACGGTTATCGGGTATGTATTATGCCTTATTAAATGTCCAATCCATTTATTTTTTCTAGTTCTTGTTTCTTCAGCACCTTATCATTTGAGGCATTTTATTTCCTTGAAATACTCTGAAGACGCCACCAACACCAAACCTGTTCTGTTCTTCTCTCTCATACCAACTGATCCACGTTTACTATCCGTGCAAAGCCACAATCTGTACAATTTAACAAACTTTTTATTTGTTTATAAATTAATAAACTACCTCAGATCCGTCGTGTGACTTCGTTTTTATTTAAAATGACGCGTTTCGGAACATATTTATATTCCTTCTTCAGATTAATTCACTCAGTTGAGTTCGTTAAATGTTTAGTCACATTACTTTGTACTTACACACGTCCGTATGGGTGCGCACCCTATGAAGGGCAACCAGATATAGCCTTGAACTTGTGTAACAACCAGATGGATCCATACGGACGTGTGTAAGTACAAAGTAATGTGATTTTAACACTTAACGACCTCAACTGAGTGAATTAATCTGAAGATGGAATATATGTTCCGAAACGGGTCATTTTAAATAAAAAACGAAGTCATACTTCGGATCTAAGGTAATATATTGATTTACAAATAACGAAGTGACTTGGATACCAATAACAAAATGCATTTCTTTGTATTCCAGTCCTGAAATTGTTTGATGTGAGTAGCCATTTCTTCTTGTTTATACCTTGAGCTGTTCTACATTGAATGTTTTCTGTCTTCCTTTCGTAGGCGGTTATCTTGATCCATAAATACGTGAAGGTAATTGTAGGGTCCTTAACTTGACTCGGGATTGTACCATTGATTATTATATCAATTTCTATTAGTGACCCTGCCAGTGATCATAATTCCCGTTTTTTATTTTTATTGCATCTTGTACTCTTCCAAAATTTGGTCCATTACTAGCAAGAGTCAGGCCTTCTTCACTCTCCGCTAACTCAGTTGCTTCTACCAAGATAAACTCTATAAGACGCTCAGATTCGGTACTACTGTATGGGAGTGAGACATGGTCATTGGCAAAATGTCAACAGCAAGGAATTTTAGCCTCTGAAATCAAGTTCGTAAAAAGGGTAAAAGATTTTTATATTGAGAGCAGGTAGGGAAGGTTTGCTATTAGGAATATGTTAAGGGGTAGGCAATAATATTGGACAAAGATGGAAGGAAGATGTTAGTGGAGGAACGTGTATTTTTGGGGATTTAATAACTTGTAGTAAACGATGGAGCAGACGTGAGAGAATATCGCAAAACAGATCACCTAGAAGAGTAAGAGATAGGTGAAAGAATCTTTTTGCCAGGGACAGGCTGGATACCTAACCACAAAAGAAGAAGAAGAAGAAGAAGAAGAAGAAGAAGAAGAAGAAGAAGAAGAAGAAGAGGGGAAGGTGGAGGGGGATGGGGAGGAGGAGGAGGAGGAGTGGAAGAGAATGGTGAGGAGAAGAAGATTTGTCATAATAATTCAAGTACTACAGTCGAAAGTCCACAATGTTACTTGTAGTTACGTAAGTACATGATAAAATGTGTATAAATTTGTCGATTGTGATGGGAACGTAACAGACAGTAAAACAATTCTGGCGTACACGATGACGTAACCGATTGTTTACATTCAATTTTCTCCTGTGTTTACACTGTGTCGTTAAATCAATGCAGCAGTCTGATTACACTGTCAGTACAGTCTGACTGAATCTGTGTGTGTGTGTTACTAACTTCATAAATAATGTGATTGCGGGGACATTACAGACACATCGGCAGGTAACCAACCAATGCAATCTATTGTCAGTAATATAACCCACAGCTGTGTAAACGTTGAACATTACAGGAAACTGTCTGGCGCTGCTGCAGTGTAGTAAATCCTTTGTTCAGTCACTATAATCATCTACGTCTGCTCTTCCTTGTTCCCCCACTTCAGTTTATTCATTTACTTTCTGTCCAGCCTATATTTTATTATTTTGTTTCCATTTCCATAGCCTCGTCGCCTAACTACTTCTCCTTACCTTCATCTCTTTACCTTTATCTCATTACATCTCACCACTATCTCCTTACATTTGTCGTATTACATCTTCAAGGTTATAGTTGAAGCCACATTCGGGCTCATTCAAGTCTAACTTGGAGCCACGCACATTTGTGAAAAGGGTCGAATCATGAACGCCTTGGAGGAGTTTGAAATTTACAGAGCATACACAAACGTATGCAGTCGCGGTTTCGTATTGAATGATCAGCTGAACTTTAAATCCAATCCGCTAGCGATACCGCCTCGAACCTGCTTTGTCGTGTAGAAACGAACAACCGCTCAGTGGTCGATCAAATGTGAAAAATTACGCACCTACTATGCAAAATAGTATACTATTTACCTACTATGCAAACGTTCGAGTATACAATGCAAATGCTATTGAAATTTTAACCGATGAAACCTCCTACAAGGGATATTTTAAAACTTGATAAAGAATATGCTTCCAAACGCGTCATCAATATAAAAAAGATGTCGCGAAATTGATTGCAAAAGGTTAGTTTGTCTATTATAGTTCACAATATGCGAATAGATCTGATAAGGATTCTAGTCATGAACTGCCTTTAGTTTTTTTTAGGGGGTGGCTGTTTTTAAGCCACTGTTAGACTCGCGCTTGCATTCATTTGAAAAACGTGTTATTAACGCAAAATAATATGACACGGAAAAAAATTAAATAGACTCTAAAGGGACTTTAGACAATAGAGCGTTCAAATAATTTAGCGAAACGCGTGAATAAATATGACTGCAACGAACGTATAGATCTTTTAATAAATTAATTTACCTTTCAATAATCCGCCGTGTGACTTCTTATAGATCTTTTCTATAACGCGTTTCAGAGACTATGCTCCATCTACAGATAGTAAAGTCAAATGGAACTGTCACTCTTACGAGATCGTTAATTAATAAAATGTCAATGTGCATAAGAACTGTACGTGATGTTAGGTGCGCACGCATTGGGGGTTCAATCTTCTACTGAACGGTTGATAGACTGTATCGTAGTCTTAGCGAGCAGGCTCAAGGCGGTATCGTACTAGCGGTTGGATCCAAAGTTCAGTTGATCATTTAATACGAAATCGCGGAAGACTATAAATCTTTGTCTCTCATTCATACGCGCGCGCGCAACACTACAAAAACATACACAAAATGCTTACAATTATTTTGTAAAAGGAAAATTACTGAATTGTAAAAATTTAACACGCGCGCGCTGTGTTATTCACTTACGTCCTTTTGTGTATAAGATCGAAATGTACTGTTAACTTGATTTGTTTGTACATTTGGCTTAGTACTCTTGAATTCTCTGTTCCGTATGTACTACTAAGCATTACGAAACTATGCGGCTAACTGGTTAACTGACGACACGTGCAGCGTACTTAAACTAGGTACGCTGTGCGTCTGTACAAGTCATAAACTAGGTAAAAAGGATCAGGCTGCCTGCCATTCATCCAGGAGTCTAGGAAAATCAATACCTATGTTCTTTTGACACAGGTAATAAGGTATGGCAGATATATATAGACGTGTAAATAGATAGGGTAGGTATAAAAATAGACAGATACAATTACGAAGTTAGATGCGGTGGGCGAAAAAGAGGGAGAGAGAGAGAGAGAGAGAGAGAGAGAGCGGGAGAGAGAGAGAAGTGTCGCAGCAGATAGAAAAACAATTTGTAAAATTGTAATGTGATTCTTCTTCTTCGTCTCCTCTTCAAGGATTAGGTAATATAAACCTGTTTCGGCACTCATCTCATCCTCGGACGACCCACGCCTCTTCTATCAATGGCTTTATAGTTCAGTGCCGCTTTCGGAAATCGATCCTCTATCATCCTTTGCTATGATCCCACCATTGTCTTCTTTAAATTAAAATAATTTCATTTATGTCATTTACTTCGTGTTCTGCTCTGTTATCTTCATTCCTTATTCAAACTTGCAATGTACAATTTAAAGTATTTTGAAGAAATTGGATTCCAGCACTCTGAATCTTTCTGCATTCCTTTTTTTTTTGTCATTACCCACACCTCACTCGCATAAATCAATGTGGGTATTGCAATTGTCTTATAAAATTTAATCATTTTGCTGTGTCTTGTTTTATTTCTAAGATTTCTATGAATCGTACCATAAATATTCCTAAACTTATTTATCTTCGCTCTTATATTATATTCAGCCCAGATATTTGAAAGGGCTCACTTGTTCTAAAGTGCTGTTGTTCATAACTATCTTAGTCCTCACTGGATATTTACCTTTAAAGGTCATGGTTTTGGTCTCTCTTACTGAAATTGTCAGTAAGTACTGTCTTGTCACTCTTTATAACGCTCTTTGTAAATCATCCTCATTATCTTGAATAAGAACTATCTCATCCGCATATAGCAAGGAACCCATACAAATTGATTTGTTAATCTGTATTCCCGAAGTCACTATGGATTTCCATACTCTCAGCATGTCGTCAATGTATTGTAATAGTGATGAAAAATGTTATTTTCTTGAATCACATTTCTTTGATGTTTTCTAATTAAGTTCGTTTACGTAAGCATTCTAGGTATACTCAACAAAGTGATATATTTATGGTTAAGAATGCAAGGAAAGAACTAACAGCATAAACATTTCAGAAGTTGCCTCTACGAGACGTGAGTCTACGAATGTATACAACGCACAGGCGAGACGTCACTTAGATGTTCAGACGCACACGCGCACGCGTTTGACGACCGTAACAAAGTTTCGCAATAATCGCAGGACAAATATTTGTTTCTGGAAACTTTTCAATCTGTTCCAGCATTTTATTTCTTCTCGTTCTGTTTAGATTTATGTGCGTAGTTTTAAACTGAAAGGCGCCGAAGCTTGAAGTCAGTCGACGTTTACACACAATTTATATGCAATAAATTTTCGACTTTATTGGCTACAGAATTGCTCATGGCTTTATTACTCGAATTACAATTATTAGTACTGCAGCAATTTTCCGCTTACAGAATAGACATATTAAAGATGGAAATGTCTAAAAAATAATCAAGCTCGTTTTTTAAATATCAGAGGTTATATATCGTGATTAGCCTTAAACCAGGCTAAGATTTCTTAAAAAAAATGGAGAATATTAACAACAATTAGCATTTCTCTTAAAACAATGTAACGTTTTCTAATGAGTTTTATATGGAGCATTGTCATGTACTATTACGAGCCGTGGACAATAGGTATCAAAGAAAACAGGAAACTTGACAGCTTTGAGATATGATGTTATCGCAAGATGCTAAAAATAAAATGGTCTGACAAAATTACAAATGAAGACATGCTGAACAGAATAGGCAACGAGAGGTGTTTGCTGAAAAGCATAATTAGAAGAGCTTGTTGGACATACACTGCAGCATGAAGGACTACTGAAATTGGTAATGGAAAGGACAGTAGAAGGTAAAGGATATAAAGGAAGACTAAGGCTGCAGTATATAAAGCAAATTATGAATGATGTTAATTGTGAAACGTATGAGGAAATGAAGAGGAAAGCACAAGAAACGATCAAAGTTGAAGACTGCTGCAAACCAATCTTAGGATTGAAGACATAAGAAGAGATATCGTGATTTATGCAGGTTATTTATTCAATAAAATAATTACTATAGGCCTACTAATATTACACAATAAGTAGTAAACATTATACAGTGTTTGACACTATAAAGTGCAGCGTTTACTCACGTAAGCTTCCACGCCGTTGGCGATTCTGTATTTGAAGTCTGCTTCCGCCATAAACAGCGTCGAAAATGTCTTGTAAGACAACGTTTCACCCGTATTAGATTGGGTGTCGTCAAGTCTTTGTAAGCCGTTGGATGAAATGTTGTCTTACAAGACATCTTCTGTACCGGAAGACTACTTCAAATGCAGAAGTGTAGTGTTAGTTATAATGTGTTGCGTTTTAAACAAATTCGTCCTTCATGGGTTTTATATAATAATCAAAATTCGAAAACGTATGCTCTCTTAAAAAAAAAAAAAAAAAAAATGGTAACACCCCAGACCCCGGGAACTTGTACGGAAGCAAAACCTCTACAGACATTGACAAGAACTCTTCCAGAAGTGCATGAATAAGCAAGAAGTGTCAAGCAAACGGAAGGTGCCAAACTGGGACACTTGCATTGTATCACATACAATATTATATTATCTAGAAAGATTGTTGGGTAATTTTTGTTATATAATTACAAGGAATGCAAAGATATCCTTCCTTAACGCTATTTCTTCCTTAACATATAACCAAGTATGTGCTTAACAAAATCATTTCAAGAAAACATCTCTTGTGGCAACCAGAAATGTGTCACTAGAAATCAGGAAGAAAATTGTACAAATTTCTTTTGGGACATTCACACATGTGTTTGTGAAAACTGGATCCTGAGGAAATTGGAGAGGAGCAGTCTTGAAGCTTATGAGATGTGATGCTCGAGAAGGGTCTTGAGAATATCGTGAACAAGAAGAATGCCTGATGCTAATGTAACGCAATTACACAACATTCTACGTGTTTCTCGGCTATTCCAGAGGAGCCCGGATATAATGTGTGTGTGCACGCGCGCGTACGTATTGCTATTACTTTGAGATGAAGAACAAGTACGTGACACTTGTCACGCGTCCGCAAAGAGACTTTTCCAGACCATACCACCAGTCGGCGCGCGCTGTGTTCAAGGCCGCAAGCAATTACGCTCTGGTGTAATGTTGACGCATATTGTGGATTATTCTGGAATCTCAGCGGGGTATAAATATAAGTATTCAGCGATGCTTAGTTTCAGTTTAAGAGGCGATTTATTCCAGTGCGGTGCGACGTATTGTGGCGAAGTGTTTTATAATTGTGCGGGACTCTATGAGTTGACATTTTTATTGTGTGTGAACAATTTTTATTTGATTTGTTGTAAGAGACTATCTTGTTGATTACAAACTGTTTAATTGTGATTAATTAAATCGGGTGATTAGTGACTTAATTGGTGTCTTGTATACTGTATTCCACTGTACCATACGGCGATCGGTTAGACCATCTTAACAATAGGGTTTTGAAAACAGCGCATAAAAGGAGGATTGTGATTAAACCTATTGACGAAAAATGCAGGTGCATGGATGGTCACTTTCTACCCCATTCAATTGGTTCACTATCCTGATCAAGAGAATGAGTAAGGGGCGTTGTAAGACGGAAAGGCCTACGCAGGAGTATTTAGATACTATGGATACGTTTAGGTAGTTCTAAAAAGACGAAGTAGGTATGTACCTAGTGATTCGACTGTCTTCCGAATGAAGGAAATTGCAAGCTTACCAGTTTCTTGGTTGAGGGCAAGAAGAAGATAAATAGAATTTGTATTTGAAAAAATGTAAGTGGTTAATTTAATTTAAAATTACGCTTAAGTGAAATGAACTCATTAAAGACTGACAATTTTAAACAAATTATAACAATTAACCGATCTCACTGCCGTCTGTAATAGATGACAGAATTTATAGAAGAATTATGGAGACAATGTCGACACAGAGGGCGAGAAAATTGCTGATTGTGGCGAAGGCTACTGAATGGTGGGACAAAGAACGTAATGCTAAAAAAAACACGGAGGCTCTACGTTTGCAAATGGCGGCATCGTCTGGTTGACTACTGAGGGACAGTAACATCAGCATGATTTTCAGTGACCAGAAGTCACTATAAAATGATTGAATTGATTGAAGGAATCTTAGATATTAAATTTAAATATCACAAGAAGATTCTATCAAGTGCCGAGCTGCCATTCGATCAGTATAATTTAAGCTTCGTGTCTTCCCTATCCGTGTGGTTTTCTGGTCTCTGGATGGCCAACGTTTAGCAGACTGACCCTGTGGGGAGATTTTGTAGCTTTAATCGTATAGGCCTATCCTGTATTCTGAAGAGGGTGTATTGAGGTGTACTATGGAGATGCCGGAATGTGGCGTATGAGGACAAATGCCGAACTGTACGACCTGTACGAGGAACCGCACATCGTCACAGCAATAAAACAAGGCAGAAAGGTAGAATTAGGTGGGCAGGTCACGTACAAAGAATGACAGAGCAAAGGGCAGTGCAAAAAGTGTTTATTGGAAGACCAGGAAGAAAAGAGCAAGAGAGAACCCAAGAAGAAGATGGGTGAACGATGTGGATGAAGACTTGAGAAGAATGGAGGGTCAGAAGGTGGCGAAGAGTCGCAGGTGGCGGTAGACAGGAGTGGAGAGTGGAGGCGCGTCGTTTTGGAGGCCAGGGCTCTTCATGAACTGTAGCGCCGTGGACTAAGTAAATAAGTAAGCGTATATCCTCCAGAGGAGGGGTCAAAAGAATAAACATGGGTTTTATTGAGATAATGATTATTCTCAAAATCGCTTCGTAATTTGACTTGGGCTTACACAATTCTCTTCTTTAGTGAGCTATCGCAGATTGGTTTCCAGCAGTTCTGCACACTGATCTTCTCTGTGCTTTCCGTTTCATCTCCTCATAGCAATTACAACTTACGTCACCAGTAATCTCTTTCATATATTGGAGTCTCGGTCTTCCTCTTTGTCTTTTCCCTTCAGTGTAACCTTATATTATTCTTTTCATGAAATTCCCGTGACGTATAATATGGCACTTACACAATTAGATCGCGTATTCTGAAAAATACCCGAAAGCGGTGAACAAGTCGATTTATTTCTCCGCACATGAGCTGTCTAAGTTATCAAAACACTCAAAAAACGTTTTCATATCTATCACAAAATAATTACAGGTTTTTCTGTTGTGGTAATGATTAACGATTGCAGCAGGGAATTTTTAATTACTGCAAGTCGCTGTCCTAAGCGATAACAGTTTATCACATACACCGAATTGTGAAACTCAAATTGTTTAACTGTAATTATCAAAGACTAACGAAAACTATGTTCTATATTTATTTTTGCACTCGTAACAATGTCTTATCGATCAGTGTCATATTGGCTTATTGGTGATTATTGCAGTGACAGCTGAAGGCCGTTTGTGTTTGTTATCTTGCATTTTATTAGGATACTATTAAACTATAGTGCAATTACTGTGTTGGTCATATACTACTAAAATATGCATTGATTAGTCCTACATACATTTCCGGTCAGTACTGTGAAACTATTTAGTGTCTTCTTCTTCTTCTTCTTCTTCTTCTTCTTCTTCTTCTTCTTCTTCTTCTTCTTCTTCTTCTTCTTCTTCTTCTTCTTCTTCTTCTTCTTCTTCTTCTTCTTCTTCTTCTTCTTCTTCTTCTTCTTCTTCTTCTTCTTCTTCTTCTTCTTCTTCTTCTTCTTCTTCTTCTTCTTCTTCACTACATGGCTTGGGGTATAGCCCGTTCCCACTTCACAGAGTCTCTGACCATTTTTTCTAGGGTCTTCCACGGCCTCTCGTCTCCACTGGCCTATATTAAAACGCTTGTTTAGGAATACGCGTGTCTACCATCTATTCTGCCTGTATTCCTTTATTCTCTCCAGAACCGACTGTAACTTCAGGTGTTTCATTATGTCGTCTAATCGTAGACGATCTCGCAAACAAGATCCCTCAACTCCTCTTGTTAAATTTTTCCGATGAAGGGTTTGTGAGTATCGGTCAAAAAGTATAACTTTTAAATTATTTGTGTCGACGTTTCGACAGTATTTATTGTCATCATCGGAACAATTGTTGCTGACGCCAAACACACAACTGATGATGACAATAAATATTGTTGAAACGTTGACACAAATAATTTAAAATTTGTGTTATTTGACCGAGCCTCACAAACCTTTCAGCGGAAAAATTCATTGATTGACGGTCACTACGAGTTTAAGGTTTTTTAATAACAATATACCCCACTTATATGAACATTTTCGACCCAAAGATATATCATTTTAATGTCAATGAAATTAGCTCGACATAGAGATCTACGTATTACCAGGTCACGCAATGTTATAGGAGCATGTCGACCGGGACAAATTGTCGTGTTACGAACATGTACACTGTGCATACAGTAATGTGTCGAGAAATCAGGTCGGTAATCAATTCATTTGTTTTGTACAAATAATATCAGTAATGAGATTTATGTCGCTCTGCAGTGTCACCGTGCTTATTATGGTACACGGAAAAACAATGTCTACTACCCCCGACGTCATCCTGTCATTGTTTCATTAGTCGTAGCTTTCCGATTGTGGCACAGCCATGGCAGTTCCTGTATCATGTTGCTTGACACATCCGCGAGATGTTTGTTCTCTTTCGCGTTTACGTCAGTTTGTGACAGGGTAGGTTCCCGCTACACACTTCTTGTTGTATATCCTGCAAGCCCCCTGTTTCTTTTTCCTCTTTTTTGACGTCACAGTTCGTAGTCGAACCTCAGCCTCAATAATAGCCTCCCTGATTCCGCCTCCATTTTCCCTGTCATTTGCGATCAATGCCCATCGTTTTGTTTTAAGCAAAGTATCAGAATCCCTCTCCACTGCGTCAACCCAGCGATGCTTGGGTCTTCCGACAGGGCTTTTACAGTACCTTCCTTGGTATTCAGTTGCTGCCTTCCAACCTAATGATATGTCCTGCCCATTGCAATCTATGCAGTCGGATGGTGGTGGCCAGATCATGCATGTGTTAACTTACCTAAATTTTACTTTACATTATTTACAAATTTAACACTATAATTATCTATTAAAAATATAAACTAGGAGAATCTAAAGTTTCTTATCAACACCCTGAGAATGCTTATTCAAGTAGACCCTTACAATGAATCCTTATATAATAATGGCTCCCATGTATACCACCGAAGTAGCTTAGGAGTAGGGAGGGTAGGCTGCCTAATGTGAGCCGTACGGCATACAAGGAAGGCAGTGTGGCCAGCACTACGCTTCAGCCGCCCATTATTATCCCCAGGATGTTATCCCAGGTACTCATTTTCAACAGGCTGAGTCGACCTGGGGGCTGAAAAACGCACCTTGATTTTATGGTGCGGGCCGGGAATTGAACCCAGGACCTCTAGATTAGTAGCCAGATGCCATACCCACTGGTCTACTGAGCCGCCTTTACAATGAATCCTTAAGGAATGCTTATTTGAGTAGACCCTTACAATCAATCTTTAAAGAATGCTTATTCGAGTAGACTCTTACAATCAATCGTTAAGGAATGCTTATTTCTTACAATCAGTTTTACGAATTATTAAGTGTAGTATGGCACAAGATGCTGTTGATCTCGAATTTATGCTTGAGTGACTTTACATTACCGAAAAATACTTTAAATTCAATATAGATAAGACAGAGTAACTGGTACGGAATTCAATTTCTCAGTTCACACTCCATTTAAGGATCAAGGCAAGATCAAGTCAATAAATTCAATTGTATTGGGGGTGGTGATTGTAAAGGAAATTATAGGAGTCGTGGAGATATAAAAACGAGCGGATGGGGCGGTAAAGGTAAAGATAACACGGACTGCCTGAATCGTTATATTTTTCACTTGTGGTTTCGATCCATAGAATTTGGGGCCGGCTAAAGAAAACCGCATTACTAACTGGTAGTTTTATAATTACGTATAATTTGTCTTCTGTTTTGATTGTGCCATGACGATGCTGTGCTGTTCCTTGACGTTTACGTATTACGCCCGAAGATGTGCACAAAACGTTGAACAAATGTAGCATTAGTATTTAGCGCATCTAGTGAAAACAATTATGATATTGTCAGCCGGGATGTGTGAGGTGACAAATAGGTATTACACATGGATTATTATACTGTTCTGCTGAGGTGGAAGAACTATAATCTGTTTTTGTAGGAAACTCAAAGACAATTTCATTGCTCCGAGTCATAAACAACGAAATAAGATGGAGAGAACAGGAGGTTTTATGCTCAATAGAAAATAAAGTTTTTGTTTCAGTTCTCTACTACCCAGTAACTATATTTCTCTTTCCAACAATACCGATTACTATCAATGACAGTTCTTTCAGTTTTAAGTTATAAACGTTTAAAATGAAACGTAGCAGGCAACAGAGTAGGAAGGAAATTTATCTACAGAGAGATATCAGATAAAAAAGTATATGGAGAAAGGAAGAGAGAAAGCAGAAAGACAAAAAGGGACAGAGAGAAATTGGATTAATTTTATAACTTTAGCTTCATGAAAAATCTAAAATCATATTAAACAACACGCGGAATATATAATTCAAGTTTAAATGCTAAGAAACTATTTCGTAATTTATTATTACTAATTCGAAGACCAGTTATTGGTGACTAACAATAATCAATGCTATGTTTTATATTTTGCTGGATTGGAAAAGGATCTGAAACAAATATCGTCTGTTGCTATGAGTGAACTGGCAGTCGAGTTTTAACATGGTTATTCACTTAGGAACTAATTTAAGAAAACAATATTTCTGTCTGGTTATTATTTTCCCAGCCAGAAATATATTCTTAAATTATTAAAACGTGACCCTTAATTTATATTGGAAAAAGTTTTAGCGCATTATATTGCTGCAGTAGGATATTTATTTTCCACTGTTAAATATGAAATGTCACACCTACTAAGTAGACTCTACGCTATAGAAGTAGGCAGACTAGACTCTACGGAAATTTACTCAGAATACGGTAATTATATTTTATATAAGAGTGTATACGACTAAAAAGGCACTACTCACAGCTCCAGAGCCATGGTATTTTTCAGATGGTATCATGGGTACAATCAGAATTTTTTTTTTTTTTTTTTTTTTCCGGCAGGGCAGGTGAAAATCTCTATAGACACACTGGAGCCCCGTAGCTCCAGGTAGTGTGGGACTCTAACCCACTAAAAACACCTCCCTTTGCAACAACTGAGCGAGCCCAACAAGTTGCTTTTCTTTAATATTACGTCACGGTTTATGGGGTAGAAGCCCACTGGCTGTTCCCCGGGTTGAGATTATTGTCTTTCTCTCTTTTAGAGTTTTACAGATTTAAATGCACTAATGTGTAACCAAATCTTGGGGCTTCAATCTTTTAAGCCTTCTTAGCGTGTGCGGAGCTTCTTCCACCACGCAAAGCATTTCAGGATTTATATGAGTCTGAATTCTCATGTCATGGTTAACTGCATATTTTGTTACGATTTCACTGACATATTCTACTTTGAGATCTTTGTGCAGATTGTCATTCCTAATATACCAGGGGGCATCAACGATACTCCTAAGTACTTTGTTTTGAAAAGTTTGTATCATTTGAATGTTAGATTTCTTGGTGCATCCCCAGAGTTGTACACCATAAGTCCACACAGGTCTCAGCACTTGTTTATACAACAGCAATTTGTTTTCAACTGTTAGTTGTGAATTCCTACCTAACAGCCAGTACAATTTCCTGAATTTTATGTTGAGTTCCTCTTTCTTTTTTTTTACATGCTCCCTCCATTTAAGTTTTGCGTCCAGAGTCATACCCAAATACTTAGCAGTGTTAGAGTATGGCACTTCTTGTTCATTAATGTAGATCCTTTGTATTTCTATTTTTCTGTTGGTAAAATTGGTGTGTATTGATTTCGTTTCATTGAGTTTGATCCTCCAGCGTCGAGTCCAATCCCATACCTCTGCGATTGAAGTTTGCAGTTTATTGGCCGCTGTCTCGGCATCATTACCTACCGCCAGAACAGCAGTATCATCCGCAAAAGTCGCAACGGTTGTTTCCTCACTGTTTGGTAAATCTCTCGTGTATAACAAATAGAAAATTGGACCCAATACGCTCCCTTGGGGAACTCCCGCGGATATTTTCTTTAAAGTTGAATATTCATCCTCATGCTTCACCCTAAAGTATCTTTCTGAGATGTAAGATTTTAGTATCAGATAGAATTCCTCTGGGAGATCCCTATGTAACTTGTACTCAAGCCCATGATGCCAGACCTTATCAAAAGCTTGCGCTACATCCAGGAAGACGGCTGAGCAAATGTTCTTCCCTTCAAGAGCCTTTTCAATAACATGGGTGATTCTTTGTACCTGGTCAATAGTGGAGTGCTTTTCTCTGAATCCGAATTGGTGATCCGGCAACAGGGTTCTTTCCTCTAACAAAGGCTTTAATCTCTTCAAAAACAGTTTTTCAAATAGTTTTGAGATCACCGGTAGCAGGGAGATTGGCCTGTAGGACTTTTTATCTGTTGGTGCTTTGTCAGGTTTTAGAATCATGATAACCTCAGCCACCTTCCACAGACTAGTCACATACTTCAGCCTGAAGGCAGCGTTGATCAAATGGAGTAGTTTGGTACAATCAGAATGAAAGAAAAAGAAAATAAGAGTTGTCTATTACGAGTGTGAGCCCAATTAATAATAAAGGTGTGCACCCAAACGGAAACTGAACAGCACAAAAACTAAGCAAGACAAATAATAAAGCGCGTTAGGATTACTGGTTGGTTACCTGTGAACGTAACATATAATTAAACATTAACAGGACAATTTGTTTTACAGTATTCTTTGTCCAGTGCTGGAGAGACCGTTTGTCCTTCAGCGTTTTATTATTAACTTCGTGGGTAAAGAACCAGCTGCAGGCCCGTCCCCAACATAGAAACTCACTGAATCATTAGAACATAGTACTTTTCAACATTTCATGTATGCTGTCTGTCTGTCTGTCTCTCAAAATATTACTTAAAACATTAATCATACAAGGTGAAAAGTTTAAACAGTCATAATATCGCGTACTTCAGTTTATGCTGTTCTATTTTTGTACTATCCTCACTTCAAAATACAATGGCGAAACGTTTTCAGAGACAGATGTAGCTTTCAATGATACATATATCCTAATTAATTTGGGTGTATTAAGATAGTTTATAAAGATGCCACAGTCTACAATAAAGAATGTAAACATTTATGACATCACTACTGCCAAAAAAAAAAAAAAAAAAAAAGTGTACCATTTAACCTAAAAATTACAGTGTTTTAAATTATATTACTAGGTCACGAGTACGATAACCAATAGATTGAAAACGAAATATGGAATAATCCTAATATTAGCCAACAAAAGAAATTTACAGTTACTTTTAGTAAATAACAAAGAGCCACCAAACGTCCATTACATGGGGTATATCAGATCAACTGTAATGACTGCGACGAGAGATCTACCTTGGTAAAACGGGCCGTTCCCTAACAGACGCCTAATGGCTAATAATAACAATAAAAAACGATAAATCAATATTTAATAAATAATGCAATACAGGTTTTGCTGAACATTGTGTAATAGAAAATCACATATTAGACATAGAGAATGTAAAATTAATTCACCAAAGCAGTACAAGGAAAGTTTTAAATCTGTTAGAGATATTAAAAGCTACAAAAGCGCACAAACACAAAAACAAAAGAAAAACATCACTCATGAACAAGTAGATTTTACAGTATCCCCGTTAATTCAATCAATAATTTAAATTTCTTCTATGTTTTATTTTTATTTATACATTATTTATAAATTTATTTATACATAAATAAATTATGTATAAATTTATTATACATTATTTATACATTTATACACTTATATATTATAGAGGGTGTCTCAGCCAATACATTACATTAATTCAGCCAATCATTTAAATTTGTTTTATTTATACATGTCTTTATATTTTACATTATGCTGGGGATTTCATATTGTTTTGCTTGTAAATTGGTCACTGTAGACACAGTAATTTACTGGTTGTAAATTGGACACAAAAACTTACTGTATTATTTATAACCACCCAGTTGTTGTACTATACATATTTGCATTAGTTCCAGTGACACTTAGTTTGACTTGTAAATTGTCATCACACAAAAGCGTGTTGTATATGATTTATGATTATCCAGTAACGGTACTGTATTTTGTTCCAAACAGTGGAAGACTTACTTTTGTTCAACCGTTTACCTGGGTTTTTCTAATTGTTTCCTTTGGTCATGCACTACTTCCACTCCTCCACCGCCGACCCAACAATTCAATCTCTCAGTTCAAATCAAACATCTGAGGCTCCCGTAACTGGTGATACAATTGTCAGGAAACCAAAAAGTATCTGTAGCACTATACCTAGTGTTTATTTATCCAATTCAAGTAACAGGAATTATTTAATTTTGAAAATTTATGGCCTTGTACAAGAAGGTGGAATGTGGTGGACTAGGAACAACTCCGAGATAGACGCTATACTCGAAGGAGGAAATACAGTATGATGTGTTAAGTCCAGAAGGATTGGCTGGTCACGGCATGTGGAGAGAACGCATCAAATCAGGCAACTAAAGTGATTCCTGTGCAGGGTGAAGTGGTAGGCAAAACCGAGTTAAATTGAGATTATGTTAAGAAATAAATACAAATTAAACCTACGAAATGTTGTTTTCTTATTCAGGCCTGGGTCTTTCTACCCTGTCTGCAAGATTATAAGAACTTGGAACGGACCGTAAATCTATCTAATCTGTAATACTTAGTAGAAGGAAACTTGGGCAACAACTTAATGTCTGGATATACTGAGATTAAACATAGAGATTATTATAAGCATCTTGGTGTAAAGACAACAAATTAGGTTCGCAGTACGGAGGAAATCGTTAATGGAGTCGGTCAAGGAAAATTCGTCTAGAGTCAATGAGGTACTGTGGAGTAACAAGTACCCTTTCGGAAAAACAACATAGGGACTTGACAAAATCATCGTTGAAAGCATTGCAACATACTGTGCTGAATTATGGTTGATTAAATTACAGTGAATTACGGTGTTAAATACAAGTTATGGAAATAAAATTCTGGGGCAGATACTTCCAGTTCATGAGAAATGACAGAATAAGTAATTCGAAAATAAGAAAGCGAAAATAAGAAGAAAATAAGGAATTCGAACATAGGAATCAATATTGGATATACTTGAAACCATCGAGTGAAATAGATTGAGGTGATATGGACAGGTGCAGAGAACGGACGACGAGAGATGGTCTGAACGAATAACTGAACAGACTCTCCTATAGAGACGGAAAAGAGGCAGGCCGGAGACGAGTTAGAACACAGAAGTGAACATCGCTGTAGAAAATAGAGGATTGGAGTATGGCTAATGGAAGGACCGCAGGAGTTGGGAGCTGGGACAGCCGTAATATCAACTCGCATACGATGGATGGTAGTGACTTAATAGAGTAGTGAAACAGAATTAACATACAACTTATAAAGGATTGAACTTTAGTTACTATTAGTACAGGTTCATATGAAGATGTGTTAAAAGTATAGGCTACTTATCAATTCATCAATTACCATGCAACACACAATTCAAACGGGGCGAGTGTCTTGTATGTCTTTGCTGTTACTGAAGTGATGACTCGGAGTACTCAACACTGCATTTTATGACTGTTTCATAAATAATATCAGCCAGAAATTTTCAACTTTTATCAGGTACTCTGAAAAATGGAGATTTGCAATTATAGTTTACAGTAACGCCTTCCAAATTTCATCACGACAAATTGAGATACAATAGTTTGTCGAATGAAACGTATATACGATACAATGAAGGGGTTACCAACAAATGCTTACAAACATACGCTTACAGAAAGCTATCATACTTTTAGTAATGCGGTCCAAGCGCACCGAAACAGAGGGAAAAGAGAAGATTAGAAGAACATTGTAATGTATACAACGAAGAAACAGAAAATGTTGTACGGACGATTAGACACAAGGAAAAGAAGTGCCTAGAAAGCTTTGATATATAATTGTAGCGAAAAATGGGAAACATTAGTTGGGAAGACAAATTAACAAAAGTTAAGAAATGGTTAGGAGAAAGGAAAAAGTACTATAAGAGCCATCAAAAAGAAAAAACAAACAAACTGGATTAGTCACATTTTGAGAAGGAACTGTCAAGGCCAGTACAGTGAGAAGGTACAGATGAAAGCCAGGATAAGTAGGAAAGGGTGAGGAAAAATAATATACTGTAACGAGAACCGTATCGAACAGCGTAGAATGTCCTCCACCCGTCCCTCCATTAGTCGAACAGGTGAAGGCCACGCTTAAGTACGTTCTAAAGTATCCTGGAGAACACTTGAAATACGCATTAACTGGCGGGCGGTAAGGACGAACAGGTATTTTGGAACTCTGCGGGGCCTATAAAAGCAGAGCGTCTGTCTTAGTCAGTTTAGTTCGTTGAGCGATTTTCCTTAGCGCGGATCGAGCGTGGCTGATGTATTGCGGTGACGTGTTTTGTGTTATAATTAGTGTGGGACTCTATTATTTGACATTATTACTGCGTGTGGACAAATTTAATTGAAATTATTGTACAAGTTGATTACAAATTGTTATTTGTGAGTAATTGAAGCCGGTTATTAGTGACTTCATTGGTGTCTGTATTTTGTTTTCATTGTTCCATACTACGATCCATGAGACCGCCATAACAATACGATGTATTGACAGATGTGATGATGACGTGAAATTACGAATAACTGAATAAAAGTAGGTTGAGAACAACACAGGACAGAAGAATACAGTTCAGCTGTTGGGACAGATTCACATTTGCTGTCGTTGATGATGATGATGATGATGATGACGCCTTTTTTTGCCTAAGCAGTCTAAGAGTTATCTAAGGTAGGCAGGCTTATGTGATCCGTTCGTATACAAAGGAGACAGCGCTTCCGGGGTTTAAGCTACACGATCTTCTCAGTGACTTCCTCCGGCGAGATGGGCCCCCTGCCAGTGTCATACCGGCCGAAAGAAAGCGCTCTACCTCGTGGCAGATGCGCTCAGTGAAGGTAGTAGGGTTCTTGGATGCGATAGGGACGAACTGTCGGTCGAAACAGTCAGCCAAGAGCTCACAACTTCAGCCGCTCATTATTTCCCCTCAGGATGTTATTCCAAGTAGTACTCATTTTCACAGGCTGAGTCCAAGTGGTGGGTGGAAAATGTACATCGCTTGTGCGGTGCGTCCGTAGATCGAACTCGGGACTCTAGATTAATAGTCACGCCTCATATCCAGTGGTATAATAAGTCATTAATTTTATATTTTTGAACTTGGAAATAGTAAATTACTGTAGAAGTACAAATATAAATAAATAAAAAAAAATGTTGGACACTCTTACAGAATGTTGGACACTAAGTTTAAAATGACAGTTTGAGTTTATATATGTATGTGTGTGTGTATATAAATTATTATTTATGTTCTTTAACGTAATAATGTAAAATTACTTTAGTTTATTTGTTGTACGCTGTTGTGAGCATTGATTATGTATAATATTATGCATTGTTATGGCGTTCTCGAACAATGGACTGTGTCGTTGTACGCGTTTCTCGGTTAGCCCAGCAGATGCGTGTTTCTACCAAGGCCGCACTGAAGTACCCTCTAGAGTTTTCAAGTGCTTGTTAAGAACGCATATTATAGGACCTTGCACACTATAAACAGAAAACACCTGCCGCTTAGTTTCAGTTATAAGTGACGACTTATTAACGTGTGTTTCGAAGTATTGTGGCGAAGTGATTATTGTATTATAATTAGTGTGGAGGTCTGTTATTTGACATTATTATTGCGCGTGGACATATTTAACTGGAATCATTGTACGAGTTGATTACAAATTGTTATTTGTGATTAATTAAAGCTGGTTATTATTATGACTTCATTGGTGTCCCTAATGTGTTTCCGCTGTACTGCACGAGGATCAGAGAGACCGTGGTAAAATATATAATTCATTCAAGGATTATTAAGTAATGTTTACGTAAAGCACAGCAGCTTCTGGTCCTCTGCAACTTGCGATTTTACGTCAGGGCCAAAATACAATCTAAATCGTATAAGATTCTGTAACAGATAATTTATTACTAATGCCTGTCAATGTCAATTAAACTGTACTAAATTTTATACAAGTTAAACACTCATTACTTTTACTGATACTGAAATTTATTACCAATACCTGTCAATTCAACTTTACTACATTTTATTCAAATTAAACACTCATTACTTTTACTGATACTGAAATTTATTACCAATACCTGTCAATTCAACTTTACTACATTTTATTCAAATTAAACACTCATTACTTTTACTGATACTGAAATTTATTACTAATACCTGTCAATTCAACTTTACTACATTTTATTCAATTTAAACACTCATTACTTTTACTGATACTGAAATTTATTACTAATACCTGTCAATTCAACTTCACTACATTTTATACAAGTTAAACATTGATTTTTTGTACGTTTGTAGCTTATTCAATTAATTAGATAAAGCATATCGTTACACTGGAAGTAGTTATAATGACTTAAAACCTTTTAGACGAGCTGATTATGTTGATTTAATCTTTATGCTGATCTCGTGTTTTCAAAGGCACAAACGTTTCTACAGAGTTTTTTGCCTAATGCGTGTATGTTTTTTGTCATAACTAGCTTTTATTGTTTCTTGATTTTAATCGATTGATTTCAATGTGCCGTCCCATAAATTTTTTGTTACGTAATTTTACAACTGGGGTCAAAAGCTGGTAAATGGTACCAAAGAGTTGTTTCTTTGCCAAAAGGAAATCGACCAATAAATTTCGGTTAATGCCCGCTGTTCCCGACAAAAGTCGGAACTTAAGAAATCAAGTCAGCTGTGCCAGCAAATCCTACATCCACGTCCTCGAAGGCGAAAGCCGCGTGGCGTCCTGTAAAGCATGGCGTACAATGGATGTGCGTTATGTATCAGTCGGAAGAGGTTGAAAGACGAGGTTCCAGCGCCTTAAAACTGGAACCTTCGGTTAGGGGAAACAAAGCCAACAAAAAACAGGCCTGTTAGGATATCTGAAGGCGGCAACCCCACCACCTACTTACTTAGCTAGAGGTTGGTAACCTCTACTAAGGAAACTAAAACATACTCAAAATCTTCACGAAAAGCCGCACGGATCTCAACGTGAATATGAGATATGAGACTACCTAAACAAGTAATGGGATACAGACCTCAAGGAAGACGAGATATAGGTAGACCAAGGAAGAGATGGCTTCAGTGAAGACGGAGCGGGCTGTAAGCCTAGACCTATACCTTGACGTGGAGAAGAAGAAGAAGAAGAAGAAGAAGAAGAAGAAGAAGAAGAAGAAGAAGAAGAAGAAGAAGAAGAAGAAGAAGAAGAATTTACAACAATTTTTGTAAATTTTGTTTTGACTTTTTTTTTTTTTTCATTTGATTGATTTTTGTTTCATCTGTCTTTAGTTTGTTAGAACCCTCCCCTAATATACCCATGGTGCGTATTTTATACATTCTCTCACAGGCATATGGGACCTACAGTTTAAAGCCAGATCCGAATATCATAGCTGGGGAGAACAGAATATCTCTCGCTGGTTTGCCACCGCTTTTCGAGGGGGAACAGTTGTATCTAAACCACAGAGAAGATCGGTGTGGAGAACTGCTACCGACCAATCTCCGGATTGCTAACTATAGAAGAAGAGAATTGTGTAAGTCCAAGTCAAAGACCAAAGCGATTTTGGGAACAATCATTATCACAATAATACCCGTGTTTATTCTTTTGACCCGTTTTCCGGAGGGTATACGCTTATAACTACAAAATCCCCCCATGGGGTCAGTCTACTAAACGTTAGCCACCCACAGAACACAAAAACCGAAGGAGAGGAAAGGCACAAAACTAAAATAACAAAGATCGAACGCTCGCTCGACATTTGGTAGAACTTTATTTTTGTGTTTTTTTTTTTTAGGAAATTTAATTACGGCTGGCGCCGCCTCTCGCATCCTAGCTTCCACTGGCGTCAATCCTGTTCTGTCCTCTTGGATTCATTGAATCTTTGACGTCCATTTTCCATGAATGTTTAGGTCTTCCTTTTTTCCTTCTAGAGGGTGGAGTCCATTCCCATATCTTCCTTGGCCATCTCTCATCCGACATTCTTTTTAGGTGTCCGAACTAATTCAGTCTTCTTGCTTCTATCGTTTCTCTAATGTCAAGGTCGATTCCCATCGCTTGTCTTATCTCTACATTTCGCAGTCTATCTAGTCTTGTTAGTCTACAGCTCCTCCACCAGTAATCCATATTCATAGCTCTTATTATGGATTTATTTCTTTTATTAATTTCCCACAGTTCTGCTCCATACGTTTTTTAATATTTAAATTTAATAAATTAACATTTGGTTTGCAATTCCTTAGGCTTTTACATTGTTAGAATTATTATTATCCGGATTGTTAGGCCGTGGTCTGCTATCGTTTCGGCCTCACTTGCGGACATCATTTTCAGTGTCGGAAAAAGATTAAAACAATTTGAAAGATGCCCGCCAGTTCACCTCAGAACTGAGCTATAGACTGTCTCTCTTAGTACCGGGGTGAACTGGCGGACACCTTATAAATTGTTTAACCTCCCCGAATACACCCGTAGTGCGTGTGTTATATATTCTCTCACAAGCCTACAGGACTGTTATAGGACCTACAGTTTAAAGCCGGATCCGAATGTCGTAGCTGGGGAGAGCAGAATATCTCCAGCTGGCTTTTTGACGGGGAACAGAGTTGTATCTCAGATGACCCCGAGCTGGAATAGAACCCGCGTCGACAGCGTAGCAGCGCCACACGCTAACAACTAAGCCGCCACCGCTCCGTATTAATTGTTTATTACAAGAATGACTAGACGACAATTGTTTTTGATAATTGTTACAAGCCAAAAGCTGATAAAACTATACCGAGAAGAAATGAGAAGAAACGAGACGTTACGAACAGGGTGATGTCAAAAAGTAGTCTTCTGAAAGACGATGAATTTTTAAATTCTCAATTTCTCCGCACGTACCAAGATGAAATTCAGAATTACAGAATACGCTGTGTGACAGCCGTACATTCGTTAAAACGGTGTAACTTTAAAATTAAACTCAGCTTAGGAACCACCAGTGAAATGATATTAACAAATTAACAAGAAACAGCAAGCGTTACATAACGCTTACCGGTAGCGTGTATTCCTCGCCGTTATAACAGTGTAATCTAATTATACATAACAAAATGTATTCCGCCTGTCACGTCAGACAACGAGTTTTTGTATTTACCAACAGCAGCTGTTCCCTTTATACTGTTTGTATCTGGTTTCAAGTGTACTAAGATACCTTTATTTCCACTACGCTATAATTGTTATATGATATTGTTACGACAGTCTACTGATCGTCGTATAGTACAGTGGAAAAGAAAACACAAGACACCAATTACGTCACTAATCACTAGCTTTATATATATATATATATAAAATATATATATATATATAAAACGGATCTTTACAGCTGTCGCCGTTTCTCCGTCCCCAACTTCCATTGTAACCTATCGTAGCATGTAAGTTCTTCTAAATTTCTTGCAACCATTGCTTCCGCTATGTCAACTCGCCAACTCCTCGGTGGACGTCCTCTTTTCCTCCTCACTGGTGGTATCCATTCCAGTATTTTGCGGGGCCATCTGTCATCTTCCAATCTCTTCACATGCCCAAACCAAGTCAATTGTCTCATTTCTATTTCATCTATTATTGTCCTGTCAATATTCATCTCGGCTCTAATAGTCTCATTTCTAACCCTGTCTAATTTTGATCTTCTACAACTCCTCCTGAAGAAGTCCATTTCCGCTGCCATCAGCTTTAATTATCATAATTAAACAGTTTGCAATTAACAAGACAGTATCTTACAGCAAATCAATGAAAATTGTTCCCACGCATAAAAAAATGTCAACTGATATAAAACACAATTGTATTACAATCGTACCGCACAATTATAAAACACGTAACACTTCGCCACCAATACTCGAATCGCACTGAGAAATCGCAACTCAAACTCACAGAGTTTCGCCCGACAATAACTGAACTGAGCGTCCCTGAGTACTTGTATTTATACCACGCTGAGGTTCCAGCATATTCGCTAACAGGCGTCTACCAGAACACACTAGAACGCAATTCATCGCGGCCTTGACACAGTGGGTGCGGCCGCGCGAATTCTGGCACAGTCTAGCAAATAACGTACGCCACAACATTCAGCCGGATTCTCTTGGAACATTGATAAACACGTAGATTTTCTGTAATGTCGTAACAATATCATTAACAGAAGGAAACTTAACTTCCGTTTTCACTTTACAGTGGAACCTCACTAATCCGTCACCCACTAATCCGTCACCCACTGTAATTTGTCACCCACTAAAGCTTTGTTTTCTTTTCTTTATTAACAAGCTAGGAACATAAATGCTCTAATTATAGCCGGGGCGTACGGAAAGTGCTTTTTACAAAATTCGACACTTTGTGAAAACGATGTGGACATTGAACAATTTTGGAAAACCCATTATAAAGAATACAATATATAATGCAGCTCATGCCTGGCAAAGTATTCCGAAAAACACTCTAAAATCTGTCAGGAACAAGTTACGGCCATCTGAATTACAGCCAGCGTCTACAGAACCAGAAGGTCTTGACCGCACATAGGAATTGTTAGATGACTGCCAATCCCTACCAGCATTTAACAGTTTGAAAGAAGACGACGCCAAAAGACTTACCGGATACAGGCTACGAAATGTTTAGTGATGATGAAATTGTTCCGTACGTATCCACAGAACCTACAGAAGCTAGTGATGAATAAGATGACCAGCCAATAAAACCTGCAATCTCTCATAAGGATGCCATTCAATCATTGGCTACAACAATCTATGATGAAACAGATGATTATAAAAGGCCAAAATAAAACAGATGATGAAACTGCCTAAAATAATTTCACTGCGCCAGATACATAATTTTGCTCTTGAAAAGTACGGACGACAGAAAAGACAGAAGAAATCTACAGATTTTTTTACAACCATTAAAGCATTTTTTTTCAATTACAGTTCTTTACTTATTTGAGTTAAACGATTTCTAACAATAAATATGTTCGAGCATAACGTTAGTACTGTATGTTGCTAGTGTTGTAATAAACCATTTTAAATTGTCTTTAATGGGTTTGTTTCTTACTCCCTCACTAATTCGTCACCCCTTGTGTCCCGTAGGTGACGAATTAGTGAGGTTCTATTGTGTTTGCAAAGAGTATATCTAGGTTTAGTTGTGAAGTGAAAGTGTAAGACAACAACGCTGATATAACAAATATCAACGAACACTCGATCACACGTTAAATACTTAAGAGAACTATTTCAAACCAAACCTTTTGAAAGTAAAAGAGGGGTAAGACAATGAGTCGGCATATCCTCAGTCCCGTTCAACTCGTTTTGAAAAAGGTACTCTGTGAATGGCGGAAAAAGGTAACTCGATACAGATTGTTGAACGGAATCAAATTAAGCCGTCAAAGGATTGGGCTTAACTTTCGCTGTCTCGCCTTCCCAGATGGTGCGGCGTTGTTTTCAAAGAATCTATAGATTGCAACCAAACAGATAGAAGTCATGAAAGAAACAACATAGAAAGCAGGCTTACAAAAATGTTTTGATAAGAGAGTATATGAATTTTTAGCATTAAAGACCCAAACTGAACACTGAGAATCAAATATGGTGATACCAGAAGAGCTCAAACTTTCACTTGAATAAAAGTTTGACTCCAGAATTCAATGAGAAGGCAAATGTTGAAAAAAAAATCGATAATAATGGAGGTAGTTTTAAGACTCTATCACAAGACTGATAAATCTAAATAGTTTGCCTAACAGTTCAAATTCTGACTCTACAGTACGGTAGTCATACTGGAATACTTACAAGTGGCAGAGACAATAGGTAGTAAACGATTTTCAGAAATAGAAAAAAAAAGAAATGTGAATCCTAAGGAAAATCCTGTGATTCAGAAAAGTGTCAGAGCACATGAGTTTACGTTTTTTTTATACCAAACTAAGAGATATACAAAAAGCTTCAAACAATCCCAACTAAAGGATAGCAGGATGAAACAGGATCCTGTCCACACAGGAGAAAAGAAAGACACAATTCTCATGAGTGAAAGAAGTCCATCAGGATATACAAAAATTGTAATTAAGGGAGAAGACACTGGAACCAGGCTAATGAACCAGGTTACAGAGAAATTGACTTCACGATATAAAGGAAATTATGTAATAACTAAAAAAAAGCAGGAAGTAATAGTAATAATAATAATAATAATATTTTTTATACGAGGGCAGGTGGAAAAACTTTCTGAACAATTGTTCGGAAGGGTGCACACTTTCGGGGTATGTGGGTTTGGGTACTATACTCGAGCCACTAGAAAACCACCTCCCTTTCCTCTTCTAGGCCACTAACCTGGAACTGTTTGACACACCACTTCGGGATAGATCTATTGTTCTTCAGCCCTAAGTTCACGTCTGACTTGTTATTATTCTATATCATCATCATCGGAACTCCAAGGATTAGGCTCTAGACCTCTTCCGGAACCCATCTCCTCTTCGGCCAACCGACACCTCTCTTCCCAGTAGGGTGATAACCCAAGACAGCCACGGGTAGACGGACATCAGGCATGCGATTCAAGTGTTCACACCACCTCCTTCTGTGGTCTTTAGTCTTCTGTTGCAACGATAAAATGTGTAATTCGCATCTAATATCCTCGTTGCTTTTTCCGGTTCAGGAGAAAACAACTTTGCGTTCCTCTTAGAAATTTAATTTCAGCTGCCTGAATCTTCTGTACGTCCCTTTAACCAAGAGTCCATGTCTCTGTAGCATGACATCCGACGGACTTCCGACCCGCGGACGTTATCGGCCTAATAACTTTTCGCAACGATGTTCTATGTTGTTCCCGTCTGTCGCAGACGAGGAATGTACGGCATAATAATATTAATAATAATAACAACAATAATAATAACATCGTGTTCCTATTATCGCCACGTAACGTAAAGTAACGTTTGTAGCTGGAAGGCTAATAAGGTCACCACTGTTACTGGAATGGTAAAACATCCATTGAATACTGTTACAGGATAACCCAACATCTGACTGAATAATACACCTAAACCAAACTACTCTTCAGTCTTCATCACTCGAAAAAACAAGCCAAACTGTTTTACCTTGAACGGAGATGCATAAAACAATGCTTTCGTAGCCTTGAAACACAAAAACTTTGCCTTCACTTGGTAATTTTCGTAACTAGAATATTGGCTCGTGGGCAGATCGATTTTCTTGTTCTGAACTATAGATCTGAAGATGTCAGGTAAGCAGAAGAAGTAGTGAGACGATGTGACTCTGGGAATGGAAACAAAGTAATATGGAACAGAAATTAATAATATATAATAGAACAGACAGAAACTAAACAAACGAAAAATAAACTGAAGTGGGGGAACAAAGGCAGAGCGGACGTAGATGATTATGGTGATTGAACACAAGGATTTATTACACTGCAGCAGCGCCAGGCAGTTTCCTGTAATGTTCAAAGTTTACACAGCTGTGGATTGTATTACTGCCAATAGATTGCATTGGTTGGTTACCTGCCGATGTCCCTTTAATGTCCCCGAAATCACATCACTTATGAAGTTAGTAACACACACACACACACACACACACACACACACACACACACACACACACACACACACACACACACACACACACACACACACACACACACACACACACACACACACACACACACACACACACACACACACACACACACACACACACACACACACACACACACACACACACAGTCAGACTGTACTGACAGTGTAATCAGACTGCATTGATTTAACGACACAGTGTAAACACAGGAGAAAATTGAATGTAAACAATCGGTTACGTCATCGTGTACGCCAGAATTGTTTTACTGTCTGTTACGTTCCCATCACAATCGATAAACTTATACATTTATACATATATTTTCTCATGTACTCACGTTACTGCAAGCAACATTGTGTGCTTTTGACGTCATTATATGATAGGTCTTCTTCTTCTTCTTCTTCTTCTCCACATCCAGTGTTTGCCTTCCAATCTGTTCCGGCCTCATTTTTCTCCCTTGTGGCGTGTAGGTCACTGGTTTTCTTCTTCGTTTTCTTCTCCTGAATCCAGAGTCTGGTGGATTTGGTCACGGACAGCCTCTTGATCATCACGTCACCACATTAAGAGTTAATGCTACACCAATTAAGTAAACTTAATTAAGTGGTATTAGTGTTTAAAAAGTGGCAAGGAAAACCTCCAAGGGGTTGAGACCTGGTGCTGCAGAAGAATATTCAAGATAAACTGGAGGGAGAAGATAACGAATGAGGAAGTCTTTAGAAGAGCTCAGGAGGAGAAGAGCTTTCCAGGAATTATAAAAGCCAGAAGAGCTAAGTTTATAGGGCATATGTCGTATATACTACGACACAATGGGTTGGTTAAGAGAATAATAGAAGGAACAATTGAAGAGAAGAACCACAGAGGACGATCCCGTTTAGACTACATGAAACAACTTATGGTCGATATGAACTGCATATCATATTGTGAGTTGAAAAGAAAAGCAGAGAAGTGTGGAGAACGGTGAGCTGCTGCCAACAATTGCTAACCTAGAAAAGACTGTTTAAATAAAAAAATATGTATTTTTATTGCTGAATATAAATAGTTGAGTTCAACAAGGTAAACACCTTCTTTTTCTTCTTCTAGTCTACACAGACGTTTGTGCACTTAAAAATTCTTCACTTTTACAGACTTGATCACAATACACCTTCTTCTACTCGAGTCGTGTACTTCTGCCTGGGCCTTCCTCTTACCAGCCTTATTGTTCTCCCTTCCACACTGGATACAATCAGCGCCCTTTTCTCACCCACTCTTTCAGAAGCTCATCATTCAGTACTCTCACCGTCATGGTAGTCTTAAGTCCGTCCTCCAGCACCATATCTTGAAATCTTTAAGGTAGCTCCTCTCCACTTTCTTCAAAGTTCAGATTTCTGAGCCATATGTGGATATTCTCCAAATGAAATTCTTTGTAGACTTTTTCATGGTTTCCAGGGACTCGTTTCTGGACGCCAGAGGAGACTTTTTATTAAAAAATTTACAAGCATTGCACAAATGCAATGCACAGAGAAGGGCATTGAAAATGCTTCAATAAATCTAAAAAATATCTTAATAATCTAAATAATTTATCTTCATTCACCAATCAATGAATTCATTATTCATTTACCAATGTACAGATTATAAGTTAAATGTAGTCTCATTCATAAGCGAAGTTTTATATGTGTACTACGTTATTGACAACAAAGAAGTAGTTTCTATGGAAACTCACCGGTTCCCATTTTCGATCAGCCACCAGCGATCGGCCGCAAATGTGCGACATGTCCTTATAAACATTTTCAATGTTAAACACGCCCCACTTGCTCGTGCAAGTCTACTATTTACATTACAAGTCTACTATTTTTGGTACACTTCCCATCTGATGTAATACAGATTCCTAGTTATTTACAGGAATCAACTTGCACTAGCTTCCTGCCGTCCAGAAATACCCCAGCCTTCCGTGTTTTCCCCATACATTTTGTAAATTCTTTGCGTTTCGAAGTTTTTTGAGTAAACAAACTGAAGTGTAAGGGTTTAAAAAATATGAAAAGCGCTGATTTAAAATGTTGTATCTTAATTAATTACTATTCAAATTCTTCTTATTCTGGTACACTTTAGGGATTAGGCAATATGTCTGTTTCGATATCAGATTATCAGATCCATTCCTTTCTCGGCCTTCCTAGATCCCTTCTTTTAAAATGTTTGTACTTGTTTACATTTACTGGTATTCCTCTTCATCCATGCGACTTAAATGCTGTCTCCATTTGCCCCGATTCTTCAATTTTCTCATTTAGATTATATATATTTAATTTTTTACGTATATCTTCATTTCTTATATGATCCCTTCTTGTGCATTCTTTAAAGTTAATCCTTCTTGTTATTCAAATTAAAATCAATAAATGTCATGTCACTAAAAACTACTATAATTCTAAGTTTGTAATTAACAAACTTTGTAAAAATTATTCTTTATGAAGACACTTTGAAAGCATCTGTTTTATTACTCCTCCGCACTTGAAGAAGGTTGTCCTAAAAGTGTACAACTTATAGTTTGTATTGAAGTTCACTCGTTTTTATGTATAATCCGGCAATAAAAATAGTCTCATTTTTTCGACTCAAATTCAGTAAACTGCTAGTTCACCTGTGCAAAAAAAAAAGAATGAAAACAAACCAAAGATGAATAATTGAAACCATATGACAAGGATATTTCAAACTATAGAAATATTAGATTAGAGAAGTCAAGCTATACACTACACTAAATATGGAGGTGTGGGCGATAAAGGATAATGATAGATTACCCCCTTTGTTGCTGGGGCACGGTTTATTGTTTTTTTTTTAAGGCTGGAAATTAGCACGTTTATTTACCAAATGTAAAGCGATTATAAAACTAATTTTATATTATTAATTTTAAAACACAGTTATTTCTTTTAATTTCTTCAAATATTATAAGCCTAATTTTAACACATGCAACTGGTTTAAAAATAGGTCTATGTTCTGGAACATTTCATCAATTTGTTTTTTCTTTATATATTATGATACCGAATTTATATATTAGGATCGTGATCATTTTGTATAGTAATTCTGTAGTTTTCCTTGTTGTTTTTTAAAAGCGCAATGTCGTCTCAAAACTGATGGGTTTATGACACAAACCATTATTTATTATTCCATTGTTCCTGGCTTCCATGAACTCTTTTATCGCGTACTCTATAATATAATATAATATATTATACAAGTGGAACAATGGTGAGTAATCTCACAATTTCTCTTCTAGGTAATCTATTTTACGACATTCTTACAAGGCCTTCCAGCGTTCCCGATCAATTCCAATCTACACTACGCTTTCTAACCCCAGAAAATTCCTAACAACATCACTTATTAACGTCTCTCAATGTACATATAAAATATTGTCATATTGCATATAAATGTAGTCTACATATAAAATATTGGATATAAAATCCTTCTACACGTTTCTCCGTTTAGTGGAGCAGGTGTAGCGTCTCAGTCAAGGCCGCACTGAAGTACTTTCGAGACTGTTCTGGAGAGCACTTGAAATGCTGGCACGCCGCAGTAAGGATGGAAAGTTATTCTGGAACATCTGCTCTACCTATCGCAGAGTTTGTCTGTGTCAGACAGTTACAGTGAACGAGTTCCATAGTGCGGTTCGAGTGGTTGCCAAAGTATTGTGGAAAGTCATTACTGTGTTAGATTTAGTGCGGAACTCTAACAGTTGACATTTTTATTGCGTGTGGACAAATTCAACTTGAATTATTGTACGAGACTACCTTGTTGATTGCAAATTGTTAATTGTGATTAATTAAAGCTGACGATTAGTGGCTTCATTGGTGTCTGTATTTTGTTTCCACTGTACCATACAACGATCAGTGAGACCGTCGTAACAATATTCTCTTTATTTTCTTCAGTGAATTTTATTTTGTTTTGTTTAGTTTATAACAAAGTAAAGTACAAACAGTGTTAAATAATAACTTTATGCAGTTCATGCTACTAAAGTCTTTGCTTCCACGTCGCTCTATCAGAGAACCCAAGATGTATAATACACTGATGTGTTCACTACAGTTTCTGTTACTTCAGACATATGTATACAAACGTGTACGATAAAAATGATACACGATACTTGTTGAATAAAGTTGGCAGAAGTGATGATGAAGAAGCTGCGGAACTTATGCATACAAGTGTCACGTACGTAACTTGTGGAAATACAGTTGGCCGTGGCTTCTTCTTACCTCATATTCACTAGCTCTTGTCTGTCTAGCATGACGGTAGCTCCCCTGAATAATGAGGGGCATAATTCCTTGCACACATCACCACAACTTTGATAACACAAAACAATACAACTACGTTTGCACTCCATACTTCATTCTTTTCATACCTTGTGCACAAAGTTTGTATGCAAAACTGTCAACTTTTGTTGTTGTTTTAACTTTTGCCTTCTCGTATTCACAGTCTTCTCCACGTTGCAAGAATATTCGTCATTAATCATGCTTTATTCTTGTTGTTGCGTCACGTTTATATTCGCCTTTTTATACATTCCGATAAAGTTAGTTTCCCACTATGTACGTGTCCTGTAATATCCTTATTCTTTAATCAATATTTTTACTAATCTTCGTCTGAGATGTTATATAACTCTGCGCTGAAGTACGCGTATGTGTATTCCATGCATACGACGTAATATAACCTCCAACAAATTAAACATACTGAATAAAGGAATTTGTACATGCACGGGGGGGGGATCATGGGCTCAATCCCTCCCAAGAGCTATTAAAAATTACAGCAAAATTCCATAATCACTTAGCATAGATCTATTTTTAAACCATTTGCATGTATTAAAATAATGCTTATAATATTTGTAGAAATAAAAAGAATTACAGTGTTTTTAAATTAATAAAATGAAGTTGGAGTTCTCTGATAATGACAATCTCTTAACATTTGGTAAATTAACATATACTACTTATTTCCAGCCTTAAAAAACAATTAGGCATGTGCCAAAAACGAAGCCATTCATCTATCCTTATCTTTTATTGCCTACACTTCCATATTCGGTGTAATCTATGGCATGACTTCTCTAATCTAATATTTATGTAGTTTGAAATATCTTTGTCACATGGGTTCAGTTTATCTTTGGTTTGGGTTCTTTTTTTTTTGTTCAGGTGAACTAGCAGTTTATTGAATCTGAGTCGGAAAAAGTGAGACGACTTTTATTGCAGGATTGTACATAAAATCTAGAGAACTTTAATATAAATTATAAGTTGTTGAAAACACTTTTAGGATATCCTTAAATTAAAGCGGAAAGGACTAATAAAACAGAGGATTTCAAAGTGTCTTCAGAAAGAATAATTTGTGCAAATTTGTTAATTACAAATTTATAATTATAGTAGTTTTTAATGTCCTGACATTTATTGACTTTAATTTGGATAACAAGAAAGAGTTTTTTTAAAAAATGCACAAGAAGGCATCACATACGAAAAGAAGATATATGTGAAGAATGAAATATATATATAATCTAAATGATAATGGCTGCGGATACCGCAACTAGCGGCTGGCGGCGCGTTGTACTGACCATGCAACCGTCACACTAGACAGAAAAAGTCGCGCGCTATGCCTTGGTCCTTAACGGACTGTTGAGCTGATGTTTATTATTATTATTATTGTTGTTATTATTATTAATCTAAATGAGAAAATTGAAGAATACATGGAGACTGCATTTAAGTCGCATGTATAAAGATGAAACCACTAATTGCAAACAAGTACAAGCTTTCTGGAAGAAGGGATGTAGGGAGGCCAAGAAAGGAATGGATCTGATAATACGAATTCGGCACAGGCACATTGCCTAATCCCTGAAGTGTAGAAGAGGAAGAAGAAGAAGAAGAAGATGAGGAGGAGGAGGAGGATGAAGAGGATGAGGAAGAGGGAGAGGAAGAGGAAGAGGAAGAGTAAGAGGAAGAATTAATCAATTTACAACATTTTGAAATCAGAGCTTTTCATATTTTTCAACCCCTTACATTTCGCGTTTGTTTACTCAAAGGACTTCGAAACGCAAAGGACTTACAAAATGTATGGGGATAACAAATTATAATTAAATTGAACAGTGGTATTCTGTGCGCAACGGTTCATGTATGCATGTGTGTAATTTCACTTCTTAAATTGTATTAATAAATAAATTATGAGCCAACAAGAGGCAATACTTGCAACACGGATCTTCTATTTAGCATTATTATGATGAATTAATACTGTATATAAGTTTATTCAAATTCTGTTCTTAAAAAAAAAAACTAATATTGTTCTAAGGCATTCACGGCCGGTGTCAGTTGTATTTGAAATATCTACCGGGCTGTTTGGCCGTAGTCCAAGGTTTACATTCAAACCGAACGTTTCGGCAGCACCACTGGCTGCCGTCTTCAGTGGATATTTGAGTCTACCTAACGCGGGGTGTCGTACGTCAGGCCCACAGTACTGTGGTGAAGGGCGAACAGTAATGTAGTTAGTCTTCACCACAGTACTGTGGGCCTGACGTACGACACACCGCTTTAGGTAGGCTCGAATATCCACTGACGATCGCAGCCAGTTGTGCTGCTGAAACGGCTGGTTTTAATGTAATCCTTGGACCACGGCCAAACCCGGTAGATATTTCAAATAGAAATGTTACAATAACTATTTTTAAAATTTACATCAGCTCTAGAGGAATATACTTTTTTTTTTAATTTTATGAGGAGATAAGAAGTGACTTAAATAATTTTGCACTTAATGAAAGGATTAAAGAATACAGAAGAAAATGTATTCAACACATTGATAGAATGGAATAAAGTAGAATACCAAAGATGGCAAAAGATTACAACCGTAGAGGCAGAAGAAAAGTTTGTAGGCCTAAGAGAAGGTAGACTGTGGAATAGAAACAGGTCGCTAAAGCCTAAAACCGTTAAGAAGTTGATGAAGACGGAAGAATTATTTTCCAATAATTGTCTGTTTTTCTTGTATTTTTATTTTAATGAAATCAGTTGATAATCGCCTGATGCTGTCAATTAGAAGTTGGTGTTTTACAATTGTAATTAATAACAGAAAACAATTAGCAAAAATATGCAAGTAGAAAACGGTAATAAAAAAAAACTCTGATGTAAGATTCTAAATAGAAATGACATGCATTGAAAACCACCATCCGAGACACGCGGTTATAATTTTTCTTAATCCGTACCGTCTGTCAGTGTTTCTGTTGTAAATTTAGTTATATTGTACAAATTCATCGTTTCTGTGCACTGTTTATAAATTTCTGACATTTCTATTTGTTAAGCTACGTCGCATTTCTCTGATTTAACCATACAGTATATCTTAATATTTACTGGTCATTCAATCTGTAGTGTTTCACTGTTTCAGTTCATCTGTTCTTTTTGTGCAGAACAATATTTGTACTGACTACATAAAAAAAAAAACAAATATGAATACAAAATACTTCGTAGGCTTACACGCTCGGAGTCAATGTTATTAAAATTCATTCCCGGGCTGTTCGGCTGTGGTCCATTGTAGGGTGGTACACGTTAGAGACCACAGTAATGACCACGTTTGACCACAGTCTCTCATGTGTACCACCCTACGTTAGTACAGCTCGAATTTTTTACACTGATGATAGCCGTCTGTTCTAGTAAGAATCAATAGACGGCCAAACAGCCTGGTAATGAATGACCAATTGTAAAAATGAACAGAGTTCAACTAAGAAAATATTTACATTAATGCAAATGGTTTTGTGGAACAATAAGACGACTATTGAAGAATAAAACGCAGAGAGAGACACAGCTGAAGTTCTATAAGGTCGTAGCTGTGCCGACGTTAATGTATGGATGTTGTCACATGCATGGACTCTCCTGCAAAAAGATATTTCAAAACTACAGGCCTCGAAAATGAAATTTTTAAGAGCGGTTAGGGAATGCAGGTTGAGAGATCATCTACGAAACGACGTCGTAAGGAAGGACCTGAAGTTACAGTCGGTTCTGGATAAAGTAAAGGAATACGGGCAAAATTTGAAGTGCCATGTGGAACGCATAGTGGATACTCGTATTCCTAAACAAGCGTTTAAATGTAGGCCGGTGGGAACGAAAGATCGTGAAGACCATGGAAAAAATGGTGAGAGACCCTGTGACGTCGGAACGGGCTATAGCCCAGGCCATGTAGTGAAGAAGAAGAAGAAGAAGAAGAAGAAGAAGAAGAAGAAGAAGAAGAAGAAGAAGAAGAAGAAGAAGAAGAAGAAGAAGAAGAAGAAAAATTTCTTACAACAAATCAAATAAAAATTGTTCATAAGAAGAAGAAATTCATTCGCATTTCTTGACTTTTGCGAATGAAAATATGAGTAATATTTACACGAGTAGCAGAAATAGAAATATTAATGTCGGAAGATGCGCTTACTTCCGGTAAGAGTTTATATTTTTTAACAGAATTTTTTCTACACAATGTTAAACAGTAATTTTTAAATCCACTTTGGTCAGTAGTTTTCAATACTACTGAAAATATATGTCTGGTAGTTCTCGAAGAGGACGACCAAGGACTCGTCCTGCCTGAGTAAACTTCAACAGGCAAAGATTACAGCTGGTCGCTCCAGCGCTTCCTCGGTCGTCCCACACCTCTCCGTCCCTTCGGCTTATAGTTTCATAGTTGTTTGCGGATGCGGCAGTCATACATTCGGCAAAGATTTTCCCACCAATTCAGCCGGTACTGGGCGATCCTGTCGAGTATACTCATAATATTCAGTTCATTATAATTATATCTCTGTTTTTGTTCTATGATAATGAATAGAGTACCCTGCCACGTGCCTGAGAAATCTCATTTCAGGCTCTTGGATGCGACTGGCCTGGCCTTTCGTTAAAGTCCAATTCTCAGACCCATAAAGAAGTGTGGGAAGAGCCATCACCTTGTACAATTTTAGGCGTGTTCCTTTACTTGCTGACTTAAGAATTCACCTGACGGTCCCGCACATAAGGTTGAATATATGCAACTTATTCACAGTGTCGTTGACTGCGTTATAAGACACACTGTAGCCCAGGTATTCAAAATTGCTAACTTGTTCCAGGACAGTACCATCCATAACAATTTTTCCCCGTACGGGATCCGTTCTACGAAAAGCCATCACCTTGGTTTTAAGTGTAGATATTTGCATCCCGAGTCTTTGCAGATTCGATTTAACAAATGTATACCCATCTGCAATCTGTTTTCAGAGTCCGACAGAATAGCCTGATCGTCCGCAAACAACAAAGTGTCAGTTGTAGAGTGACTAATCATAAAATAGTCTGGAAGACACATCTGCCAGTTTTGTATGACATCGTCAATATATAAATTAAAAAGATAAAGATGATAATGGACACACTTGTCGTACTCCACAATTGATCAGGCCAATTCTATCAGCTGTTCTCGGTCTCCCTGCTTCTATTAAGATTTCATTCTCCATATACAGTACAGGCTCTGGATTGCTCTAACTAGATGTTGTGGGATCCCTTTCGTTCCAGTCATGGGAAACGATATTATCCGTAAGATTTATTGAAAATAAGGCAAAACTATTGCGGAAGAAAACACTTCGCGATTATTCCGTTATGTACAGTGCAAGATAGAACCGGTAAAGCGGTAAACGTGAGCAAGCGTACAGGTTTACTGGTTGCTGTTGAATCGATAATTTTGCCTGTAATTGTCACACCTGGAACGTCTAGGTCGTGACGGTGTACCCTTCAACTAGAAGCTATACGCGCGCGCGCGCGCGTGTGTGTGTTGTGTGGTGCTAGGGTGTATGTTTGACGTAGACCCTATCTGCCGTATAAGGAAGACTCTTTTTGGACTATGCGTCCCAAAATGAATTGACTTTATTTAAAATTGTATTTAATTTGATACCCTCAAATTGAACTTTTTGTGATTTTATCCAAATTTTATAGATTCGCCTGCCTCGCGCACTGTGTTAAGGTCGCAAGCATTACATTCTGGTGTTTTCTAGTAGCGTTTTTGACGCGTAGTATGGAATGTTCTGGTGTCTGAGCGGGATATAAATATAAGGCTTCAGCGACGCTTACTTCAGTTTGAGTTGCGATATGTTCCAGTGCGGTGCGAAGTATTGTGGCGAAGTATTAAGTGTTTTATAATTGCGCGGGATAATTGTAATACAATTGTGTTTTATATTTAGTTGATATCTTTACTGCATGTGAACAATTTTTATTTGATTTGTTGTAAGAGATTATCTTGATGATTACAAACTCTTTAATTGTGATAATTAAAGCTGTCGATTAGTAATTTAATTGGTGTCTTTGTTTCCACTGTACCATACGACGATCACTAGACCGTCGTAACAATATAATTTCCTTTAAGTTGATACCAGACATTTGCTTTTGCGATTTTCTAACAATTTGACCACCTAATATTTTTGCGTCCCGTCCACCTATTTGTAAAGAAGACCGCACGCAAGTCTTAAGAAAATCGGTTGATGCGTTCAAAAGTTTTTGTGAGCCATGCCCAAAACAGACAAACGACAAACGGTCGAATCAAAACTGAGAATTCGCTTCGGTTAGTTACAAGACTTACGGTATGCCTATAAATGACCCCTTTAACAACAGAAACAATATGCTACACATGTTGGCGACCCTTTTACTTGAGTTTTGCACAACAGACGATTCTCCATTCTCCTGCTGCTAGTCAGAATTTCAAAGTAAAGTCGTCCACGCGTAAACCGGCTTCTGTCCGCGTATACACCTTTAGCTGTTAATACCGCTGAAACTGAATACAATAATAGTCGTGAGTTTAGTACTCATGGATCAGTGCTCTCTTTCAGACTCTAAATACCGTGCCATTTGCTAAGTGTGAAGAGGATTGATAACTGTTAAGAAGTGATAGAAACGGTTCTAACGCAGTAGAGTTGTAGTAGGAGTAGTAGTGTTAGTAGTAGTAGTAGTAGTAGTAGTAGTAGTAGTAGTAGTAGTAGTACTAGTAGTAGTAGTAGTAGTAGTAGTAGTAGTAGTAGTAGTAGTGGTGGTGGTGGTGGTGGTGGTTGGTGGTGGTAGAAAAAAAAGAAGAAGAAGAAGAAGAAGAAGAAGAAGAAGAAGAAGAAGAACAACAACAACAACAACAACAACAACAACAACAACAACAACAACAACAACAACGACGACGACGACGACAACGACAACGACAACGACAACGACAACGACAACGACAACGACAACAACAACAACAACAACGACGACGACGACGACGACAATGGCCAGTTGAGAAGGGCAGTGAAGAAGGAAAAGAAAAAAAAGAAATAGAAAGATGGTGAGATGAGAAAGAGAAGAAGAAGTAGAAGAAGATGGAGAGAAATGGGGAGGAGGAGGAAGAAGGGAGATGTAATGAAGAAGTAAAACAAGAATAGAAAGATGTAGGATAGAAAGGTGGAAGAAAGATGATTAATGTCATGGAGAAGTAGTTATAAGGTGGAGAAAAGAAGATGGAGAACAAAAATGAAAGAAGTAGAATAGACTGAAAAATAAAAATTAACACCGTCTGACTATTATGTTTTATCGTTTTATAGTTGGACAGTCAGAATTAACACAGCTTAAAGTTTGCAGACCGTTGTATGGATACCGAACCGAATTGAAACACTACCAATCGATTGTATCCGCTTGTTACCTATCGGTAGCGGTGCACTGATCGGGCTTTATTCAATCACATTAACGACAACTTACACACAAAGATTCTGTCATTCGTTATTGCATTGTAATCAGAGACTCTGTTGTTTTAACAAGAGACAGTGTAACCATATGAGAAAATTGAATCAAAACAGAGACGGTTGGTTACCGCATGTCAGACTTTTGTTACCGCGTACTCGGAGTTTCCGCTCATCATAGCAGTTTGCATCCCGTATACGCACAGTCATAGCTCAGTGCTTTAGTTTATAATGCAAGAGATATTATATTTTCTATATCCAGTAGAGCATCGATTATCCGAACATCTCCGGACGAGAACCCGTTCCGATAATCGATATTTCGGATAATAGATCGTAAATTGAAAACTCTTTACAAAAACAAAGGTTTTTATTACAAAATCATTTCTAACATACTGTTATATAATTACAGCAACCTGTATACTGTACTGTACGTACTACTAAGGCTAAAAATCACTGAATTAAAACTGAGTGTAATTAATAAAAACCAAAAGTTAATTTAAACAAAATTAGAGTTTAATGACAAACACTGTACTGTAAAATTAATTTAAAAGCAGACACTCGGTGATAGAGACTTCCGTTGACACAGTTTGTTTATCAATAATTGTAAATATGTTTATCGGCGTTTGTTGATGTTAGTGTGTTTATCGATTGTAAGGCTGTAGACCTACAGCGTTTATTTATTACCGTGTACAGTACTGTAATAATTTATAGTATACAATTTTTTATGGTCAATAAATATCCACTACGCCTACACGTGTCCAATACTCACTGTACAGTACAGTACACAATTGTAATTTTTGTTAAGTTCGGATAATAGATCGTTTGGTTAATGGACGTTCGGATAATCGATGGTCTATTGTATTATTGTAGAAACATTGTTCCAAGTAAAGAGTTTTATTACCGTTAAGTTTATAGTTGTCTCCCGTAAAAACCATTTGTAAGAATATATGAACTTTGCCACAAAGTTTGGTTGCAGGCAACGTACAGACAGCAATTCTTTGTGCTACTAATGACTATAGCCACTTTAATATGTCAGAAAAATTCGACTGGTTAAAGGAGAATATATGAATGAATATGTGGTGAACAGTTTAATTATTTAGAAAATTATATTGGTTATGATCTGGATTATGACATTGATGTTAAGTTAGGTAGTTCCAGACGATTTGTGGGACAATTAACAGTATTTTTAGAAACATTGTACGTCGAGAGACTAAATTAAAGTTCCAAAAAGTTTGTTAGAGGTCCCTGTAATGTCCTATGGATTTGAAGTTTGGACAAAAGCCGAGAAAGAAGACAGTTAAATACAGGCCTCCGAAACGGCGTTCTTAAGAGGAGGTAAAAAGTGTTCTAAACTGGACCGAAGAGGCCGTAAGAGAAGAGTTTAACTTGAATGACAAATTAAACAAATTCAAGCAATTGTGGAAAGAACACTTAGAAGGAATGTCTGATTCAAAACCGCTCAAATAAGTCTGGAAATATAAACCTATAGGATACAGGTGTGTGTGTGTGTAGACCCAGGAAGATGACTGGATGGTTTTTGTAGGGGTAACAGGCAGTGCCTTGCCTATGCCGTGTTGTGAAGGTGAGATGATAATGATGATGGTGATAATTATTATGATGATTATAATGTTCCCAGTCTACTCTTAGTGCATCTGTTGTTCTACACGTGTAATTAATAATTAGGAAAACAAATGAACGTTAGCTGTTGGTAGAAGAGCGGTGAAATAGAATTGCAATGTGAGATTCAAAATACAAGTGACGTACATGGAAAACCACCGCCCGAGACGCAATAATAACTCTTCTTAATGCTTCTGACATGTGTCAAGTTTTTAAATTCAGTTACACTCTGTGCTAAATAAATATTTTATACTTTAGTTCATTGTTTTATAGCAGAAACGTTGAATACATGACTTTTTTCTTGTAAAGTTTTGTTGTATTTCTCCTTTAACATTAAACCGCTAACAAAAAAATAATTCATTCGGTATCGTATTGTTTTACTACTTCCTGGTTACAAAACCTTTTGTGGTTCACTGTTTCGCTTTTCTCTTCACTCTATGTAAAATGATCCCTTTTTTTTTTACTAACAACAGAAAAAGAAATATGAAGAGAGTTTAACTGAGCAGAATATTTGAAACAAAACAAATGGTATTATCTTGTCGGTCTGAACAATTATGACAATTTTAACATTTTTAACTTTCCATTATCAAAATTGAAAAAAACTTTACACGTAAAATTTATTTATTATAAATATGTGTAGGTCAAATTCAATTTTGTCGTCTGTTGCAAAAGGAATAAACACCACTTTTTGAACATTTTTTTTATTTGTTCGTTTCTTCTACTTGTTTAAGTTTAATGTTTTGTACGGTCGCGTCAAATAATAAAACTCTTTCCAAAGAGGTTTATAAATACTGATTTAAATAAATCTAGTGCTATCACGGCTGTGTCGCTATTACCGACATCCTTTAGAAATACGTGTTTCGATTAAATGGATAATAATTATTACTATTCCTACTGTACAATGCTTACACATTTTCCGGAACCAAAGGTTACAGAAGTGATTGAATTCTCATCTTCCACTGCTCCTTGTCCATCCAAAGATCTTCCTCAATTTCTCGTTCCTTCAATATAGTCTGAATTTCATCTATCCAGGTGATAGGTGGTCTTCCTCTTTTCCTTCTTCCTGGTGGGGTCCATTCAATAACTCTCCTTGGCAATCTTTTCTTGCCATTCTTTTCGTGTGTCCATACCACTGTAATTTTTTTGTTTAGATAAAATCAACAATTGAATTTTTCACAATCATTCTGTCCTTAATGACTTCATTTCTAATTTTCTGTCGTCTAGGTATTCTTGCCGAAGGTCTACAAAAGTCCATCTCTGCTGTCATTAATTTTGTTCTTGTGTATTTGTTAGTAGTCCAATCTTCTGAGGCGTAAGTCATGATACTTCTAACAATGGTTTTAAATATTTTGGTTTTAGTTTTTAATGTAACTTACTTATCCCACAGGATTTCATTTAATGTAGATATAGCCATCTTTTCCAAATTAATTCTGGATTGTATTTATTTGTCTTGCTTCCCAATGGCCGTAATTTTCACTCCTAAATACTTGTATTTCTCTCTATATGAAATCTTCCACATGGTTTTCTCTAATATCAAGTCTTGATAAAGGTCACTTATTACCATGTGTTTGGTTATTCATATTTACCTTTAGTCCGCATTTCTGATTTTCCTGTATAAAATTTCTACTCATGTATTCTGTGTCTTCAAAATCTAGAGCCAAAAGTGATTGGTCATCAGCAAACTGTAATGAATAAGCTGTATCACCATCAAGTGGAATTCCAATGTTAATGCAGCACACTTTTTTGCAAGTCTCTATTGCTTTCTCCGTATAAATTTTTAAAAGCGTGGATGACAGACAACGTACCTGGCGTAAACCTTTGGGCACTTGAAACCCTGGTGAAAAATTCTTTCCTATTTTTATTCTCGATATTGAATTCTTATAGACATTTTGTAGGCCTATATCTTTTATGATAATGGGGTGAATACTGATACTGATATGATAATGGATAATTATGCCTTTAATGTTGCGTTAGTAGTTAAAACCACAAACAGAAATAACACTGTTGCACACTACTTACTTGTATACACGTTGTAGGGTAAGTAGAGGTATAAAAGCCATTGTCTCGTTCCGTTATTGCCGATCTGATGATCACCAGTGAAGCTCGAAACAATCAGAATTGTTTTCTATAATAGTGTGAAACAGTGGTATTTCTGTTTGTAATTATGCCTTCAGGAAACACGCAGTTTCAATACTTTAGGAAAACCCGAAAGCTCGGTAGTAAACGGACTCGTTAAAGAAAACCAGTACCTCAGATTACAGATGAGACGGGTGCCAAAGTATCCGTTGTGCATTTTGATGAAGTATCCAGTGTTAAAGCGTTTCACGTGCTTATACAGTACAAATAAAGTGTTGCTCGAATACTTGTGAAAATGTTCTAAAATGCCTATGTCGCCTAATGCGTTCCTGTTGAAGGTATGTTTACGACGGTCACGGATCGTCGTATTGTACAGTGGAAACAAAGTACAGATACAAATGAAGTCGCTAATTATCAGCTTTAATTAGTCATAAATAACAATGTATACCGATACATGCTGCCTCTAGTGTTACTATCACGTGCAATGGTAGTGATATTCGTGCGTAACCTTGGTGTCTCTTGCGTTGCCACACGATGCCGCACAACATGATGAGGACAGTGAACAAGGAAACTCTGTCAGGCGTCCACCAAAACTAGAACAAAGGTCAATGGATAAAGAACACTCCAACATGGTGTTTGCCAACAGTAAGAGAAAACCTGTCTGACCGGCGGTTGTGTTGGTTATTTTACTTTATATATTGTAACGTTACATAAACCCCTGCCCAAAAATGATAACATAATCACCAGAGTAAAAACCAGTAATCACCCATTTTTAAAAGTCAGAAATGGGAATTAGGTATCAAGCTATGAGAAACCTTAGTACTCTAAAAACACTGTAAACATGGTAAACAATAATCATAAAAGTGCAGTGTACAAAGTGGAACATAGTATAATCGGTGAAAGTGTCAAACATTTAAAAAGAGCATCTCACACATTTGTGCTGGAGATGAAAAAATCAGTATTGTAGCAATAGACTATGATACTATTGACAAGTTTTGTATTTTTTGTATTTGTTGTAATTTTATATTGTGTAGGCCACAAATGTCTTATAACGAGGAGTAATATTTTGTTTACTATAATTATTTTGTTTAGATGTAAAATAATCCAGGGTTATATATAATAATAATAATAGTGGCAAAATAATACTATGTTAGCAAGATGGCATGTAAAAAATAGTGTAGAGTAAGGATACCTTAAATGAATTATAAGTCATAAATAAACCAAAATAAAAGGAATTAAAATATAAAATACCAGTAGACAAGTTTAAGTAAAGATATAAAGAAAAACCGTAAATAAATTAAATTTTATTATAGGTAAAATTTGTAAAGGATTATTTTTTCTAAAAAGAAGAAATGAAATAATAATAATTATTATTAGCCTATATACTAGATTAACCAATAAAAAACCATAAATTTCTTGGTTACTATGAGTAACTAACTAACAAGAAATGTAATTTAATTGTTCAGATATATTGGAAGTGAGCAGTTGAAACTAATGTAATTTTCGGTAAAAAATTAAAAAAATAATAACTACTATTCGGAACTAACCGTCACAAAATTAATAAATTTAATGAGTGATATCCACTACATCCTAGACATCCTTGGAACAGAATAATTCACGCTAGCAAATTGATGGAAATTGTAAAATCAGCTATCCATTTTCGAGCCTAGTCTACAGAAATTCAACATCGTTGGGTGAGATCGTTTCCTATTAAAATTTAACTAAATTACACCTCAACTACAAATCTAGAACACTAGAAACAGCACCATCTCCATAAATTCATCTGGAAACAAGGTGAATATAAACTTTATTTTAATTAACCAAAAAAACAGCAAAACGTGGTTTTGTTAATAACATTCCGGCCGCCATTACTCTTAGTGTTCGTTTTTGTCAGTGAAGAAAGGTAATCTGCGCTCTAGCGGTCAAAAAATCAACTGCATGATACAGATTATACTAATTTTAAAATAATTTATGTAAAGTTTGATACTGACCCATATACATTTCTGACTTCCTCAAAGTTCAAAGAACCTTAAATAACCCTGGGAAATTAATTACTTATTTCTTTCTCTTTATTAAAACTGAAATAAAAATATTTGTTATGTGATATATTTCGTAAAAGTAAAATCGAAATAACTCTGTGATTTATGAAGTAATCGATTGTCAATTCATGTTTTGGGAGACCATAAATGTTAAATAAATTCAAGGAATGCCTTGTGTTTAAATAATAAAAAGTGTATTATTTCCAGTAGATGGTAGTTGGTTACAGGTAATAAGAAGATCGAGAAGAGAAAGGGAATCAGTCCGTACATCAAGAAATTATTACGTACTATTTGAAGTTATTTAACCTCAAATGGGTTCGTAAAAGCAGAAAACAGCTGTTGTCACGAGCGGAAAAAATTTGAAATATTCGATCGTATACAAAGAGTGTAATTCTCTTGGCCTTTCTTTACTCTCTCTCCTACCTACTGTCAAACAACGGTATTGATTTAATACAGACAAATTTAAGAAAATCATTCAATATTCTTTCATAATCACACACACTCGATTTTAAAGGCATATAACACAAAAAATAACAAATTCTGTAACTTTTAATTAAGCGAGATTTTCGAAGAGTAACATCTTAGAGATCTTGAGTTAGAGGGAGACGTTACAATATATATATTGCAAGAAAACCGTGCTAGGAACGTCAGAAATAAGGGATATTAGTGCTATAACACATTCTCTGACGATCGTAGACAGGGTGATTTTATTCCTTTTTTGTAAATTAGATGTAAGTTTTGAATTAAGATATGGGCAAAAAATGAGTTATGTCAAAATACCTATACTTTATTGCTCTACCATGTCCAGTGCAATGTTAGTGCGCGGGTTCGCGTGTGATTCACATTTTATTGAATAACTTCGTTAATAATTAACATTTCTTTATGAAACTTGGACAGAGTATGCACAGTATTCAAGGCTACGTTTCCCATATATTCAATACTGCAGAACTATAATGTTAATAAGGGTTTTTTACAATGAAATGCTCTTTGTAACTCGTTATCTGCAAGAGGGTAACAAAATTTGTAGATTGAATCTAGGCAGGCCTTTGCAGACTTGGACATAGCTTTAACGTGAAGTCAGTCTATCATGATGAAAATCTTTGACGTATCTAAGATTTTAACCAATCAGAAGTTCTAAAAATTATTTGAGTCGGTCCTTTGCAGAGTTTACATCGGGCAGTTCGCTTATAGATTATGTATATATTATAACGAAACATTGTTATCAATGTTTATCGTTCTAACTGGAGTACGCATAATAAGCGTTATCTACTACAATTGTACATTTAGAAGGGTACAGATAGGATTTTATATAGCAAACAAAACAGATAACAGTCCACCTGCATAAATATGTATAATTTTGTCGGCACATGTCAGAAGTGTTTTAAAACTTAAATAATAAAAAAATGACAAAAGATTAAGAAGAACTAGGTTGACCAGTGAATAGTGCGGAAATGTAGCTTTATTTAGACACCAAACACATAACGAGATAGTGAGAGTGTCGTGAACTATAAGCGTTTTACTATTTCACACCTTTCGCGGTGCTAATTAAAGATCGCGTGTATACATAGCTAATAACTGTGTTCAAGACACGTCTAACAAACAACTTTGTTACCTAAATAAATAAAGGATTGTTGAGATATTCGCCGATAGAAACTCATTTGCACACGTGGCTTTGCCCTATAAACAGTGAGCCAAAACGAGCATCTGGCTCATTCATAAAGTATTCGTTGAGTCGTACACACGGAACGATACGCTGCAGAAGACGCTTCAATGAGACCGGCAGACACCTGAGTTACTACAACTACGTACTACGGACATCAGACTATACCCGAGGCCAGAGATGCTGTGTCCATGACGATAAAGGAACGACGCCTAGCCTAGCTGTTCATACACTGCTAAGCGACGCTGACGGAGGTTTCGAGAGGAATAGCTGTACTCAACGCCGACGCCTGACCCGTGTACATCTGTGTAACATGAAATCATCAAAACAGGTGACCTGATATGGTTCAGGGTTCATAATAATGTTGTAAAACACAACAAGTAAATGAAAAGCCGCAATAAGCGAAATTGAACAGTTTTAAATAATTGATAAACATTTTTTTATATAGGCGGTATGACTAAAGCCTAAAGACACTTTTAAATGTTGTACTGTATATCATATAGAGACATTTATTCAAAAAGACAGAACATTTAGATAATGTGTGATTATTATAATAATATGTTAATAAGAGTGCAGAAAGACTCTAAGCAAATGTTTTCATGAGATTGTGCACTGTATAAAGAATATTTACCATAGAGATAACGATAAATATAACCCTTGTTATATTCATTTAAAAAGTTCGTATTTTATTTTCTCATGTATAAAGAACAGGGTTACGGATTTCATAGAATGAAATCAATTCAGTATTTCCATTTTATTAAATAATTATTTCAATATAACAAAAATGATTTTTATAAATGAATTATAATTACAGGCAGACAGTGTGAAACTGCCCATATATGTGTGTATATTTCCATGTTATATGTTTTGTGTATATACTGTGTATTGTATGTCTTATTTTCAGGAACTTATAAATGATGTACTAAGATATATGATTTTAATATGTGATTGTTAGACGTAAGCATTATAACAATATATCACTAGAGAAAATATGTGTAAAGTAATATTCAAGAAAGAATATAAATTAGTGGAACCCGCCGTAAATTGTGTTAAATATTTGAAATTCTTTTTATTATTATGATTTGTTTAAAGATAAGCACCTTGAGGGTGACAATTATAATCATTGGAATGATAGACTAAAAAGGTAGTTTTCATTTATTCACAATTTATACAACTCAGCTTCCTAAAATAATTCTTTTGGAAACACATCGTCCCAACTCGTTACCTGATACCTAATAAGCCCAAATCCCACACCTAATAGCCGGCAAAGCAGAAAAGTACCATATACTGCAGGTAAGTGTTGGCATGGTATACCCTAACCAGGTCCATGTAAAACTCATAATCCATAATGAAAGAAATCATAAAAAGATGTGTTGCAAAAGAAAATGGCGCCCAACGTGGGGCACGATTAAATAAATAAAAAAAAAACATAATACGAAAAAAAAAAAACTAAAAATTAGTAAGAAATTAAATAAATATAAATTCACATAGAACAAATATTTAGAGTTGATGTGTAATTATTATAAAACGTGCATTTATATGTTGAATGTAGCTGATAAGAACGTACAGTTAGCGTTATCAGTAGAGTAAACAAAGGGGAGCTTAGATAAATATTGTGGTTATCAGAAACTGATACTACAGGCGCCCAAGATAATGGTTGTATGTTGATGAATAAATGACTACCAATACAGTATTTAATAATAATCCAAATAATTAATAATATACAAATTAATAATAAATATTTTAAAATCGGTTCACCAAATTAAAATTAAACATGGCACATAAACAAGAGGTCAGTTTAGCCGACATAATGAAGAAGTTAGAAGCCAGCAACGCTGAAAACGTAAAAAGGTTTGAAGAAATAAAAACTAGTGGTGCTGAAACTATGAGAAGATTGGAAGCCAGCAACGCTGAAAACGTAAAAAGGTTTGAAGAAATAAAAACTAGTGGTGCTGAAACTATGAGAAGATTGGAAGCAAGCACGTCAGAAATTCAGAAACTATACGCGTATAATGCTGAAAGTAAGGTAGAAATTATGGAACGAATGGAGACCTTAGAAGGTAAAGTTAAAGAGTCTCTAAAACAACAAGCGGTGGTGATGAATGAAAATTTCGAAGAGCAGCGAAAAAGACTACAACAAAATTTTAAATCTATGGCCGACACACTGGACCAGAAACTCGAAAAAATTACGCATCGACAAGATACCAAGATACAAGTCATCAGCGAGTTGGTGCAGAGTAATGTCAGGAAGACCATGAAAATTGAAGAAGAAACAAAAAGTCTAGCCGCAGCAGACGACACCATCAAGAAATCTATCCAACACCATGACAACAGGGTAGATCAGCTGGAAGTCAAGTTAAAAGGTGAAGTAGACCGACTTACACGAGAAGTGAGAAGACTACCAACACAAGCGTTAGTATACTCGACCGTACCTAGAGAAGAGAGACCCATTAACTATTTTAGAGGATCCAGAGGGGAAAATCCCATTGAATTTCGTATCAAATGTGAGAAAGAAATAGATAGTATTGGATCTATTCTCAGTGACAAAGATAAAATAGACTTTGTAAGTCGTTACTTAAAAGATGCAGCAGCCAGTTGGTTCACGATGGTGAATGACGATTTAAAAACGTATGAAGAATTTAAACTAGCATTCGAACGGAGGTATTGGAATGAATACATACAAATGAGAATACGAAATACACTGGAATTTGGTAAATATAATCCAGGTAAGCTGTCTGAAGATGAATACGTCATTATGTTAGTAGAGAGGAGTAAACATTTACGTCCCGCGTTAACACAAAAAGAATTAGTCATTAAGCTTGCTAATCATTTCAGCAGGAACATCCAACTAGCTATACATGTTCAGGGTATAGCTACCATTGAAGATCTATTAATACTTTTAACACAGATGGAGGGTGTAATCCGTGAACGAGACCCACCAAGAGGAGTTCAGCGAGATAACCGGAACCAAAATCAAGATAGAGGTACGTGGTATTCGCAAAGATATCGCCAAGAAGATAAAGGCAGAGAAGATAGACGTACAGACGAGGAAAAATATCCGAAAAACAAAAATGTATCATATGATAGACGCCATGAAGATGGACGAACATATGAGAAGCAGGAGCAAAATAATGAAAGAGGTAATTACAAAGGAGGTTACCGATGGCCGAATTCGTCGAAACGATTTTCGAAACCATGGACATCCGATAGGAATGCAAATACGCAGGCGATTACCGTTGAGAAAAAACAGAAAGAGACACCGAGAAACACTGATGAACGTAATAAACCGTCCACATCGAAGACTGAAAATCAATGACTACATTCTGGAGTCTGTATAGAAACACATGAAGCTAAACCACAAGATGTCAGGGTACTTAGCAACATAACATACAAACCCGAGAGAGAAGTACAAGAATTACTACGTAATCTCGCTAGAGAGCAAGATAAAGATCAGCGATTACAGAATATAAAAAATAATCCGTTACCTATAAATTATTGTGTGAAAGATGGAATTTTATTTAAGCTTATTAATTATGATTGGAAAGTTGTGCTATCTCATGACATGTTACAGCAATTAATTATGCCATGTCATCGTAGTCTAGCTCATGCATCTCCATTGAAGTGCTATTTAACTATGAAAGAAGCCTTCACCTGTAATAATATGTTCAGAAAAATTAAAATAATTGTTAGGAAATGCCATGATTGTCAAACAGCCAAACATCCGAATTTAAACACTTGCGTTGAAATGGGGAGTATCAGAACTAAGAAGAAGGGGGATATAGTTGCACTTGATTTCCTTGGACCACTCCCGCGATCAAGTCGTGGGTACCGCCATATAATTGTGACGGTAGATGTGTTTACCAAGCTAGTAAAGTTATATGCTGTACGAAGACCCACCATGAAATCTGTTCTGAACGTCATCACCCAGAAGTATATACCAAAGTATGGAAAAATGGATAAAGTGTTGACAGATCAAGGTAAGCAGTTTGGTAATAAATTATGGAAGGACGCATTGACAAGACAAGGTATAAAACCTATACTTACATCCATAAGGCATCCACAAACTAATCTTGCTGAAAGAATAAATAGAGAGTTAGGCAAGTACATGAGGTTATATTGCTACAATCAACAGAGTAAATGGCCTGACTATCTACAATTTTTCGAAGATGCAATGAATCACAACTATAGTGAAGCTACAGGATACACACCGTTAGAATTAAGTGAGAATAAAATACCTAAAAGATTCTGGCACAACATGATTAATAAACCGGAAAATTATAATGTAGATTTGCCAATTCAAATAAAAATAAACAGAGCTGAACGACAGTTATATCATCAAGCAGGTAAAAGGAGAGACCGGTATAATAGAACTCACCGATTGACAAGATTCCAGATTGGTGATAAGGTATTGATAAAGACAAATCCTGTGGGAAGTAGTATATTAAACACTTCCAAGAAATTCTTCAGATTATTCTGTGGCCCATATGAACTAAGGAGTCGTCTAGGACCACACACCTACATGGTATATGACCCAGTGAAGAAAAAGGACGTCGGAAAGTACCATGCGTCATCTCTGCGTCATTATATCCATTAATACCCATATGTGATTGTTACTTTAAGATAAGATTTTATATTCTTTCTAATAAACATGTAATATAACTGACTGTGTATGTACTAAACATAGATAAAAAAAAAAAAAAAAAAAAAAAAAAAATATGTTGTTCTGTAAAGCACAAACAATTTTTTTTAAAGCAAGTGGGGGAGTGTTATAACGAAACATTGTTATCAATGTTTATCGTTCTAACTGGAGTACGCATAATAAGCGTTATCTACTACAATTGTACATTTAGAAGGGTACAGATAGGATTTTATATAGCAAACAAAACAGATAACAGTCCACCTGCATAAATATGTATAATTTTGTCGGCACATGTCAGAAGTGTTTTAAAACTTAAATAATAAAAAAATGACAAAAGATTAAGAAGAACTAGGTTGACCAGTGAATAGTGCGGAAATGTAGCTTTATTTAGACACCAAACACATAACGAGATAGTGAGAGTGTCGTGAACTATAAGCGTTTTACTATTTCACACCTTTCGCGGTGCTAATTAAAGATCGCGTGTATACATAGCTAATAACTGTGTTCAAGACACGTCTAACAAACAACTTTGTTACCTAAATAAATAAAGGATTGTTGAGATATTCGCCGATAGAAACTCATTTGCACACGTGGCTTTGCCCTATAAACAGTGAGCCAAAACGAGCATCTGGCTCATTCATAAAGTATTCGTTGAGTCGTACACACGGAACGATACGCTGCAGAAGACGCTTCAATGAGACCGGCAGACACCTGAGTTACTACAACTACGTACTACGGACATCAGACTATACCCGAGGCCAGAGACGCTGTGTCCATGACGATAAAGGAACGACGCCTAGCCTAGCTGTTCATACACTGCTAAGCGACGCTGACGGAGGTTTCGAGAGGAATAGCTGTACTCAACGCCGACGCCTGACCCGTGTACATCTGTGTAACATGAAATCATCAAAACAGGTGACCTGATATGGTTCAGGGTTCATAATAATGTTGTAAAACACAACAAGTAAATGAAAAGCCGCAATAAGCGAAATTGAACAGTTTTAAATAATTGATAAACATTTTTTTATATAGGCGGTATGACTAAAGCCTAAAGACACTTTTAAATGTTGTACTGTATATCATATAGAGACATTTATTCAAAAAGACAGAACATTTAGATAATGTGTGATTATTATAATAATATGTTAATAAGAGTGCAGAAAGACTCTAAGCAAATGTTTTCATGAGATTGTGCACTGTATAAAGAATATTTACCATAGAGATAACGATAAATATAACCCTTGTTATATTCATTTAAAAAGTTCGTATTTTATTTTCTCATGTATAAAGAACAGGGTTACGGATTTCATAGAATGAAATCAATTCAGTATTTCCATTTTATTAAATAATTATTTCAATATAACAAAAATGATTTTTATAAATGAATTATAATTACAGGCAGACAGTGTGAAACTGCCCATATATGTGTGTATATTTCCATGTTATATGTTTTGTGTATATACTGTGTATTGTATGTCTTATTTTCAGGAACTTATAAATGATGTACTAAGATATATGATTTTAATATGTGATTGTTAGACGTAAGCATTATAACAATATATCACTAGAGAAAATATGTGTAAAGTAATATTCAAGAAAGAATATAAATTAGTGGAACCCGCCGTAAATTGTGTTAAATATTTGAAATTCTTTTTATTATTATGATTTGTTTAAAGATAAGCACCTTGAGGGTGACAATTATAATCATTGGAATGATAGACTAAAAAGGTAGTTTTCATTTATTCACAATTTATACAACTCAGCTTCCTAAAATAATTCTTTTGGAAACACATCGTCCCAACTCGTTACCTGATACCTAATAAGCCCAAATCCCACACCTAATAGCCGGCAAAGCAGAAAAGTACCATATACTGCAGGTAAGTGTTGGCATGGTATACCCTAACCAGGTCCATGTAAAACTCATAATCCATAATGAAAGAAATCATAAAAAGATGTGTTGCAATATATATATATATATATATAATAAGTAAATAAATTATATTATATATGTATATATATAAATAAGTAAAGATCCTTTACTATGTATAAGATATAAGATATAGACTCTTTGGTGCAAAAGAAGTAGGAAGACCGAGACTGAGATGGAAAGATACTCTCTGAAGACGGAACAGGCAAAGTGCACACTCCATGAGGTGAGGAAGAAGAAGAAGAACGCAATGAGACTAACAATCACACTGTGTGAACATAAGGTGACATATTTAAAATAAGCTTTAATTGAAGTCCTGTGCAAAGGGGCGGGAATATTATAAGAATTAATTATTAATAGTTATTTAAATTGGCACACTAATATAAATGACTTATAGCGTGTCTTACTGTTAATTATCATTGTAAAATTCGTTACGCGCACAATACTTATTCACTTTCACTCTACACTGCACTGCTGTTTTTTTTTATTGTTTATTATCACCTTAAACTGCGTAAACGTGCAGTACTTATTGTATTAACAATATTGTCTTAATAATATTAAATGAATTTTAATTGTATTTATTCAACCGACAAAGTAATTAGTCATGAAATTACATGCAGTTTAAAAACACGTGGTTAGGGAAGGTCTAGAAACCGGAAGTTCATGTCCACAAACACGCGGTCGATTTTCTAATAAAATTTAAAACGTTTTAACTTGTAAAAATGACGTCATGCACGAAGATCTATAAAAGCACGGTTGAGCCGTGAGTTATGCAGTCTCTCACAGCCTTTCATATGGCAGTCTCTTGCAGTCTCTAAGAAGGAGTCTCTCATAGTCTCTGGGAAGTCGGGGTGTATCGTCGAGGAAGCTGTTGAATTAGACCACGAAGTCAGGCACGACGTGCGAGATCTTAGATGACCGAATGCTGTGAACGAGGACTGAAAGAGCAGTAACTTGGACGGACACAACGGCCTTGAGGAAACCCTGAGATCGACATCCCACCATAGGAGGACAACGGCCGGTCTGAAAGCATAGGAGCAGGTCCGCGATATCGTCCGGGCTGATCCAAATCAACCCAGCAAATCCAGTGAAATTAAATTATAAAAAATCTTTATAAAATATAAAACGAGTAAAGACTCTTTTACTTCCATGTTCCGTAAGGAAATGGAAGTATGGTGATGGCGAAAAAAAAATGTTCGAGATAAGGGATGATTCTGATTGTACTACCCTCAAAACGTGAACAAAAGTCATTTTCCATAAAGTGTGTGTGTGTGTGTGTGTGTGTGTGTGTGTATGTGTGTGTGTGGTAGAATTGTTTCTATGGCGAACGATAACTGCCTCAAATTCAAACAGAATCAAATAATTTTTTGCATGTGTGTCTGAGTTGTAGAGGACTCAAGGCTTATTGATTTAGGTGAAGATCGGTTAAGGAAGAGGAATAGTTTAGCTGCAACGTTTTACATTTTAACAGGAGTAAAGTAGTTAGTTTTGATAAATAAAGTATCCTGAAAAGAAGGTCATAAGAATCCACTGTAGAAAGGTAGATGAAATATCTATAAATGTAAAGGGTAGCTAAAAGGGAAGAGGGTAATTTTTTGACGTTTGTATTAATTTAATGAGGTCGACAAAACTAAATAAAATATCGGTATGGAGAACCATACATGACTTCCATATTCTAAGATTTATATTTAAAATCATTTTCAGCCAAACAGCCAGGCTGTGTCTTACCTGCCTTTTTATTGCTGTATTAAATGAAAAATATTATATTACATTAAAATGAAAAAATTATAATTTTATTGCCTGGCAACAAAATTATTTTATTTTTAACAATTACCATTGTTTCAAAAAGTTTAAATACATTTTCAAGTACTTTACTCTTGTTAAAACGTAAAAGGTTGCAGGTAAACTACCCCTTCCCCTTAACCGATCTTCACCAAAATCGAAAGTCATTGAGACCTCTACAATTCAGGGACGTATGCAAAAAATTATTTGATTCTGTTTCAATTTGCGGCTGTTATCGTTTTCCATAGAAAATACGCTTGATAAAAAAACGTTGCAGGTAAACTACCCCTTCCCCTCAACCGATCTTCACCAAAAACAATAGATCTTGAGTACTCTACAAATCAGGGCTGTATGCAAAACATTATTTGATTCTGTTTGAATTTACGGCTGTTATCGTTTGCCATAGAAAATACCCTTGTTAAAAAAACGTTGCAGGTAAACTACCCCTTCCCCTCAACCGATCTTCACCAAAAACAATAGGTCTTGAGAACTCTACAATTCAGGGCTGTATGCGAAACATTATTTGATTCTGTTTGAATTTGCGGCTGTTATCGTTTGCCAAAAAAAAAAATCCATTGATAAAAAACAAACCGTTGCTGGTAAACTACCCCTTTCCCTCAACCGATCTTCACCAAAAACAATAGGTCTTGAGTACTCTACAAATCAGGGCTGTATGCAAAAAATTATTTGATTCTATTTGAATTTGCGGCAGTTATCGTTTGCCATAGAAAAAAAAATCTACAGACAGACAGACAGACAGACAGACAGACAGACAGACAGACAGACAGACAGACAGACAGACACACAGACACTTTTCGGAAAACGACTTTTTTTCATGTTTTGAGTGTAGTAGAATCAGAATCTGCAATAATCTCGAACACGATTCTTTTTGCCATCACCATATTTCCATTCCTTAAGGAATATGGAAGTAAAATGCATTTAATCTTTTTTTGAAACAATTGCAATTGTTAAAAATAAAATCATTTTGTTACTAGGGAATACAAATATTTTTTTATTTTAATTTAAATCGTCTAAGCGTGAAGATTCGCATCCACGGCCCAACAAGCCACAAAATAATTTGTGGCTACATAATTATATAAATAAATGCGACATTATCTGCGTAGTTTAGTTTCTCTATAAGAACAAAGTACCTAATTTTTACAGATAAAGTGACTCGAAAATAACATTACATTGAACGACGACCCCATAATAACAAAAATTTCTATAAATAGTGAAAATAGTTTCAGGATTGGGGATATTTTTTATTATAGAAATTATCAACCTGAATTCAAATAAATGATTTTAAATTTAAATCTTAGAACACAGAAGACAGTATTTTTATCCATACCGATTTTTTAATTTGGTAACTGTCAAATATTTTAAAATTTATATTTTTTCAAACTAATAATTTTCAAAGGTAAAGTGGTATATGTTGAATATATAAAAAAGGAATAACCAATAAATGTATTAATTCACACAATCAAAATTTATTTCTGCAAGCGCAGTCACCTTCAAACATGTTACCTTTCACTCTCTCTCTCTCTCTCTCTCTCTCTCTCTCTCTCTCTCTCTCTCTCTCTCTCTCTCTCTCTATCTGTCACTTTCTTTCTCCCCCTCACACACACACACACACACAGACACACACACACACACACACACACACACACACACACACACACACACACACACACACACACACACACACACACACACACAAACAGACGCATAAACGTAATAAAAATGATGCACCACACACACTTATTGTACAACTTTTGAAGACGTGGCGTTGTAGAAACGTCAGCGCGGATGCACGTGAATCCAGTATGTGTTCGTCATCTTAAAAAATTATTCTGTTTCACCGCGACGAAACGTCTGTTGTAATTTCCTTTCATCATACACCTAATTAGCTGCGTGGAAACAAAGGCTTCTGCCAGTGTGTAGAACAAGAGACATAATTTCTTACACAATGCAACTCGAATAACGCGCCGGCAAAAACAAACCAACAAAAGTTAGTTTGCTTAGTAGCTCTATAAGGTTACTTACGTGTTGCACAAAAGTTGATGTGCAAAGTTTAATTGTGTTTGAATCCTTTTGCCGTCTGTTTTTGTTAACAAAACGGTACGCTGCATGGATTATTAGTGCACACTTAAGGTACATAGCGGAACTGCAACACATCCAATCGCATCCCAACGTAAAGGTATAAACAACAATTGACAACCATAAACGTTATCATTATCATCCGACCTCCAGTAGTCACAGCCCGAGAATCCGTGTAGACAGTTCCCTATTCCTTGAATCCTATTTGTTTTTTTTTCTACTTTTCTTCAAAATCAAAGAACTTTAGGCTTAACAAATTTTTTTTTCTCTAGTGATTGGTACATATGAGCTCAACCGGTCAGCGGGTATGGCGCCTCGCACTAATTTAGCGGTTGCAATTGATTCTCCCACAGATAGTCTGGAACTTGCATTACTTAACGTCAATATCATAATTCCTATCATGGCGAATATCATTTCCCAAATAATTGAAATGGCTCAACTGTCCTACAATTTAATCATTAATTATTATTTTTGAAAAAGTGAGCGGTTTCAAATATCTCGCTCACTTTTTTATCTTAAGAGAGAAGATAAATAAATTTAGGAATATTTGTGGTACGATTCATAAAAATTTTACAATAAAACAAAACACAGCACAAGGATTAAATTTTATAAGACAATTGCAATACACACGTTGATTTATACGAGTGAGGCGTGGGTCTTGACAAAAAAGGAAAGGGGCAAGATTCAGGGTGCCGAAATCCAGTTTCTTCAAAATACTTTAAATAATACCTTCCAAGATAGAATAAGGACTGAATATATCAAAGCAGAACTCGAAGTAAAGGATGTAAATGAAATTATTTTAATTTACAGAAGACAATGGTGGGATCATCTGCAGAAGACGACAGAGGATCGATTGCCGAAAGTGGGACATAACTATAAAGCCATTAGTAGAAGAGACGTGGGTCGTTCGAAAATGAGATGGGTACCGGAGCAAGTTTATATAACCTAACCCTCGAAGAGGAGGAGAAGAAGAAAGAAATTCAGGTAAGTAAACAGGGGACTTGCAGGATATACAACAAGAACTGTGTAGCGGAAACCTATCGTGTCACAAGCTGACATAAACGCGAAAGGAAATAAACATCTCGCGGATGTGTCAAGCAACATCATGGCTGTGCCACAATCGCAAAGCAACGACTAATACTATAATGGCAGGATGACGTCGGGGGTAGTAGACACATTGTTTTGCCGTCTACCATAACAAGCACGGTGACACTGCAGAGCGACATAAATCTCATTACTGATATTATTTGTACAAAACAAATGAACTGATTAGCGACCTGATTTCTCGACACATTACTGTATGCTCTGTCCACACAGTGTATATGTTTGAATGCATTAAACACGACAATTTGTGCCGTTTGACGTGCGCTTATAACATTGTGTGACCTGGTAATACCTTCCAAGATATCAGAGCAGAACTCGAAGTAAAGGACATAAATGAAATTATTTTAATTTACAGAAGACAATGGTGGGATCACCTGCAGAAGAAGACAGAGAATCGATTGTCGAAAGCGGCACTTAACTATAAAGCCATTAGTAGAATAGACGTGGGTCGTGCGAGAATGAGAAGGGTGCCGGAACAAGTTTATATAACCTAATCATTGAAGAGTAGAAGAAGAAGATTATTATTTTTGTCCTTATTGGTTACTCGCCTTGAAATGTCATTATCTTTGTTTTTGTAGTGTAGGTTTTTATATTGTATTGTTTGCAAATCTGATGAAGCTTGACAACCGATTTTTGTAAAGCTAATTCTGAATTTTCGATTACAAGCAAGCCGTCAGCAGAGAACAGCACATTCAGATAACTGTCTCGTGATAACTTAGTAAGCCAGGGTTTGCTAGACGTTTACATTTGCTTACTAGATTGTCGACATAAATATTAATAAAGTAGGTGGAATACTTCACCCTTGTCTAACACCTTGATTGACAGATATTTGTTGAGATGTCCTACAATTATTTTTAACAGCCATTCTTGTTTCGTTATAATGGGTGTCCCATAATGTAGGCCTACGCAATATTTGAATTACGCGCCACTGTCGTCTTGTTAGGTTGGTAGCACTGCAACTGTTGTATTTTTGTTGCCGTTTACTTGCCATTAGTCGTCATGGAGCGTTACACGAAAGAACAGCGCGTTGTTATTGTGAAAACTCATTATAAGAACTGTGAATGTTATGCGGAAACCGTTCGTAAATTGCGTGGAATTTTTGGACGACGAAAAGCGCCTAATCTGTCAACTGTGCAGAGATTGATTAAGAAATTCGAAGAAACAGCTTCGTTATTAGACGTTAAATCGTCTGGACGTCTTCGCACTACCCGTTCTATTGAAAACGTCGCGGTAGTGAGAGATAGTGTCGATGTGAGTCCAGGGAAATCAATTCGCCGTCGATCACAACAACTGGCCATTCCAAGAAGCACAATGCAGCGAATTCTAAAAAACGATCTTCATCTGAATGCCTACAAAATCCAACTAACACAAGAACGCAAACCGTGTGACCATTTGAAGCGCCGAGAATTCGTCAGTTGGATATTGGGTAAACGTGAAACGGACGGTGATTTTTCCCACAAAATCATCTTTACCGATGAGGCACACTTACACCTCAACGGGTACGCAAATAAACAAAATAGTCGGCTTTGGGGTACAGAGAACCATCGTATCATTTACGAGAAGCCTTTGCATACACAAAGAGCAACTGTTTGGTGCGGGTTTTGGGCTGGTGGCGTGATTGGGCCGTATTTCTTTGAGAATGAGGCTGGAGATGCAGTAACAGTGACTGGCGGACGTTACCGGAACATGATAATGGAGTTTTTGTGGCCTCAACTGGAAGGTATGGAATTCGAAGATATGTGGTTTCAGCAGGACGGCGCAACCAGTCATACTGCCCGCGAAACAATTGCTTTGTTATCTGAAAAGTTTCCTGCACGTCTTATTTCACGCAACGGCGATCAGAACTGGCCACCGAGGTCTTGTAATTTAACACCATGCGACTCCTTCCTTTGGGGATATGTGAAATCACGCGCTTATGTCCGCAATCCACGAACAATTTTTCAACTCAAGGAACAGATTCAACGAGTTATTGGTGAGACTGAGCCGGAATTGTGCAACAAGGTCATCGAAAATTTCGATCGACGGACAACAGTGTGCCAGCACAGTCGCGGGGGACATTTGTCTGATATTGTGTTCCACATTTAACGGCAGTAAGTGTACTTTGTATTAAAATTAAAACATCTGATATTTTTCAATAAATAAAAGTTTTTACAACATTATTAAATCTTGCGTACTTTATGGGACACTCTTTATATGCGTTGTATTGTTCTCATAAGTTGTCGTGGATATCCCCGTTTTTTATATATTACCTAAAAGCCTTTTTCGTAGTTTTCGTGGCGGGTTTTTACTATAGGTTAGTTTACATGATTTTTTGTATTTTCTTAACATTTTCTGCTCTGAAAACGTGACTAACCCACAATAATCTTCTACCTATCATTTTCCTTCTTATGATGACCTGTCCTGACCTAATATTATTCAGTTGTTTAGGTTGTTCTTCACTCGCTACTAATTTACGTTAGTAAATGCAGAGATTATTGAAATTCAAGCAAAACATCACTTTAAAAAAACAAGGATTTTTTTAACTCGAAAAAAGAATTTTGTAATTACTGTAGTCTTTGTACGACGGTCAGTTGAAATGTCCGCGGAGCGACATCTGTAGCTTAGGGGTAAAACTAAAATTTTTCGTGTCCTGCAAGATTTGTATTTTATGTGAACTCCTGTTAATTGCCAAATCTATCTGTCAATGTACTGATTGTTTATAAGCTGTATAAATTGACGTGAAATGCGTGTTTTGAAAAACGGACAAAATCAAGCATCGTAGTTGTTGACCATCCTCCACTACTTGGAGGTGCGGCTGAATATCTCCCTTCATCAAGGAATGAGACCATAAGGCATTACTCATCCTCTCCAGTACTTTGGGGGACTATGGAGCTATAAACCGAGGGGACGGAGAGGTGTAGGACATCCGAGGAAGCGATGGAGTGACCAGCTCTAATCTTTGCCACTTTGAGACCGGAACAAACCATCCTCGGTTTAGTCCTTAAAGATGATGTTGGTGACGAAAATGGAAAGCAAAACATAAATGAAACAAGAGCAATCGCTAAGGTCGTGTGTGTGAATTGAGTCCTAATTGAAAGTGAGCTCGTCAGTGATACGCGTCAGTCTCTCTACTTAATTGCTTGGAGTTTCCCTGCATTGCTTGCATTCTGGAACTCTGTTGAAGGTAGAAATTAATGTCAAACCTCTGCCTGTTGCTCGCTTACACCTCACGGAAATCAATACATCGTTGATTTTCACATGCGCTGTATATACTGTTAAGTAAATACAGATGTGTACCACTAACTTTATTCAACAAATGTGAAGCCAATTGAACGTATTCTGCGGAAAGTAGTTAAACTCGCTTTCATAAGCCCTGCAAGTTCACAATTCACACATCAACGTGCTTTAATATTCGTCGTTTCATGGTTAACTTATCGTTACGAGGGTCTCACGAATTGTCATTCAAAATTTCAGTTTTAAAAATAAATATTACACAAGTGTAATATGTTTAAACATTCTACGAAATACAGATGTCAAAACGTATACACGTTGACAGGCATTCAGGAAAACAGGCTAATGTTTCCAAATGCGGTAGTAGTCACCGTCCTCTGACCGATATTCACGCCTTATCTTGTCCCCGTTACAACCTCCGGGACTGTTCCATGTTTGACATTACGAGTTATACTGTCTAAAAAAAAAAATCATCCTAGTTTACACTAACACTTTAAAGTATGAAAGACCTAGGGTAGAAATGAGAATTATGGCGTACGCAATGTACCTCGTACATTGGTTTAAGAAAATTACTGTAATTCTAACAACCCGGCGTCGCTGTGAACGCCTGAAATAATTAACAAAGTAACGCGCGCCACAAGCGTTACAAAACGCTCAGCGATCGTGTGTATTCCTTCCCGTAGTAGTAATCTAATTACACGTAACAAATGCGTTCAGGTCAGACAGCGAGTTTTTGTGTTAATCAAGACTAACAGTTTTTAATTTTTTTGCTTTTATTTCCCTGCTTTTATTTAAATTACTAATTATACTTTATATTTCTATACAATTTAAAACATAATAATATTGTTGCGTCGGTCTCACGGATAGTCAAATGGTACGGTGGAAACAAAATACAGACTACACTGAAATAACTAATTACCAGTATAAGTGATTCGCAAATAACAATTTGAAATCAACAAGATACTCTCATACAATAATTATAGTTAGATCCGTCTACCCGCAATGATAACGTCAACTATAAAAAGTTCCGCATTAATTACAACACACATGACTTTCCACAACAACCACTTCATCCGCACTGAATAAATCGCCCAACGTAACTGACTGACAAAGTAAACCGTTGTTGCTTATATAGGTAACGCAGGTGTTTCGGAATAACTTTCCATCCTTTTGGCGGCGTGTCAGATTAATTTGCGTACTTACAAATGTTCTTGAACACTCTGGAAGTTACCTGTGTGCTACGTGAGTGGACGGCCATGACACAGACGAGACACGCTGGGCTAGTCGAGATGCGTGTAGAACGACACTCTCCTTAATGCCGTAACACTACTCTACACGAAGACGACCGAACTGGTGGATGCACACACCCGCATTATACACTTGTTTACTTCCTACGGCCGTAAAACACTAGTCGGATTTCAGCACGCTTGACAATGTCTTTCCTTTTATGCCTGTGTTGTGCAATTATTTTCCCGTTATCTTGTTTTTTTTTAGCTCTTCAGGGCCTCTATTTTATATCAACAAAAAGTCTTGTTTGCCATTTTTCTGGCGATCTTTTTTCCTACGGGCTGGTTTGTGTGAAGTTCCATATGAAGGCAAGCCTTCCCAGTAGCTGGTGCTAAGCTCAAATCTAGTACAAAGTTTCTGGGCGAAGACGTCGAGAACCTCTTCTGTGTGAAAAAAACTATCTTCTCGGAACGCGAGAATTCCATAGAAATGGATCCCAATAGACTGAACCGACAATTGCAATAGAAAAGGGCACGACGACTTGGTACATGGAATCTACCAAAGAAGCTAAGAGAGAAAACCTTGACAGAAAGCCTCGTTTCTCGTATTTAGAAGGTTGATAAGATGTCTAGACGTCAGTTGTCCTAAAATTTAAATTACTTTCATTACCCAGTCCTGGCTTCAAAGATAGGCTGAGGAAGAGACGAGTACAGTAAGAGGCAATTAGTACCTAACACTTGAACTACAGAGGAGGAGGAGGAGGAGGAGGAGGAGGAGGAGGAGGAGGAGGAGGAGGAGGAGGGGAGGGGAGGAGGAGGAGGGGGAGGAGGAGGAGGAGGAGGAAGAAGAAGAAGAAGAAGAAGAAGAAGAAGAAGAAGAAGAAGAAGAAGAAGAAGAAGAAGAAGAAGAAGAAGAAGAAGAAGAAGAAGAAGAAGAAGAAGAAGACTGAACAGTAGTTTTTACAATTACGACGCCGGCCGTGAAAACTTAAGGAATCAATTTATGTACTATATTTATCATGAAGCTGTACAATTATAAAAAGTGTAATCGGAAAGCCTTACGTAAAATTTTAATCCTACAGAAAGTAAGAAGTGTTTAAACAGACCGTGGATGTCAACGTACAAGCGCTTTTCAATTTACGAAATTAAGTCGTAGTGAAGATTGAGTTGAGAATAATAGGTATCGACATTGACTAGGGAAGGAAGTGAGACTCGCTGTACGTAAAACAAAATTATCTTAGAAGCAAGTGACGTCACCTCCGCTTGAGATGTAACCCAACGTGCAAGCTGCCACTTTACAACGTCAGCCCTCGATGCTGTTACCTGAAGGGTGTTACATATGTCTGTCTAACCGTTCGAATCGTCTTACTATATTGTACTCATCTAGACTGGCTTTTTATTTTGCGCCGCATGTCTATGCATGGCAGATTGCACTAAGTCGGTTGAGCTTAACCTACTCTATCAAAAACTTAAAAATAGCATTTACACATAACTCAAGTTGTATTTTATCAGCAAAGACTGGATCACAAAGTATACAGGAAGCCAACACACACCGATCGCTACCTCCATAAGTTGTCCAGTCATCATTCAAGTCAGAAGGGGGCAGTTTTTACGATCTTGGTAGATCGGGCGAAGGGGATTTGTGAGTATCGGTACCTCGACGAGAAGCGGAGGCTGCAAGCAAACGGGTATTCCGTCGGAGAGTTGAGACGAGCTGAGAAGCAGCCAGGACGGCAGAGTCGGTGACGCAGGAGAGTGTTGCCCTGTATCCATGGGATGACTGACCATATTGGCAGGTTGCTGAGCAGGCGCGACTTTAGGCCGATCTTCAAGCCGACCATTAAAATCCATCAGTTCGTGAGGCCGATGAAAGACTTCAGGGACCTGCTCTCGTCGTGCGGGGTGTACGGAGTTCCTTGCTCGTGTGGCCAGCTCTACATAGGCATAGGTACTACGCAGCGCTGTGTCCGTACCCGTGTTGGTGAACACAGCTGCTACTGTCGTTTGAGGCACCCGGAGAAGTCTGTCGTAGCTGAACCCGCACTCGCCAATGCCGACTATCGCATCCTCTTTAAAGAGACGAGGCTTCTGTCGTCGATGAGTACGTATTTCCTTCGCCTGCACATGGAGTCCGTCCAGATTCAGAAGCATGCTGCGATTGCAATCAATCGGCGGGGTGAGAGCATCTCATTAAGCACCTTACGGACAAGGGTTGTGGCGAATCGGTAGTGTGCTACCTTCTTCTTATTGGCTGGTGGTGTCAGACAACATCATCGTAGGACTAAGAAAAGTTTATAAATATAGGTACCCTTCTTAGGGCCACTAGCCTTTACCACAGTACTGTGGTCACTGAAAGAGGCATGTGTGTCAGTGTGTAGTCTGAATTAGCACTGAAGATGGCACGGCTGAAAGGTCTGGTGCAGTCAACAGCTTTAGACCACGACCTTACATTCCGGAAGACAACAATTACAACAACATAGATGTTTATTGTTTAAACAGTGTGTGGCTAAATTTAACTTGCAAATATTCGGTTTTAAGAATGCACTGCGAAGAGTGAATCAATCGAGTAGTTTTTTTCTTCGCCTGATTTGCGAAATTCTGTATATCAAATGATATACCAAATTATTGTTTCCAGAAAAATACAACTGTGTGAAGAAAACACTAGAAGAATACATATTACAAAAAGAAATCAATGTTTATTAACGATACACGCAAGGACGAGTACATTTTCTACAAATAGGCTTATACGGATATCATGTAAAACAATCATTGTTTTTATTTTAGATGCATTTTTACTTTCTATAACAGTTATATAAACTGTTTACTGTTGAGTAAAACACAAAGAAACTTCTGGGAAGTTATTGAGGGTGTCAGTTTTAATATCAGGCATCATACAGAAAACAATACTGACACGATTTGATTCAACGAATTAACGTTACTTTATATGTATATTTATTTATATATATTAGACAACATTGTTATCTAAATCTCCAAATTGTATCAGCTCTATACTACAGGTTTGAATTCAGAATAAAACATGATATTTTGATGTCTGCTAAACGATTGTTTTGTTGTGTGCTTTTGATGTCTAAACAGTATCTCTCATCTTAATCGCTCTCTCTTGTACTCTTCTTGTTCCCTCCTCCCCATTCACGCGCACACACATAGTCACATCCACAAACAAATATACAATTTCAGAGCAAATTTAAAATACAGATAGTTGTAGAAGTATTACCGTGAGTGCTAAAGGCGACTGGTGATAGTCAAAGTTGCAAAGCTTTAAATCTCACACTAGTCTTCGCGGTTCCCTCTTCATTAACCTAGATTACATGTTGTATTGGTTAATACAGTTTCAAGAAGTATGCCTGTTAAATACTGCAGTTGGTGATATTAGACTAAAGGGATTATTTACATTATGTTATGTTTAGATCGAATGATGGCGATATTTACAACGTATTCACGCTTTAAACAATTGGTATAACCAAGTGTATATGTAATGAAGACTTAAAGGAAAGTCGTAACCAGGGGTTAAAAGTAATGTATGCGGTGACTCCTGATGAATTTGGTTTACGCAATTTGAGTACACGTGGTGCTACTCAAATCATATAGCAACGATGTGAAGGCGTCAACCACATTTGTAACTGAAATTAAGTTTTCAGTTACACAACACAACAATGTACAATTTAAATTAATTTATCGTATAAATTAGTTTAAACCAGATCAATTAATATTAAATTATCGTTTTAAATATTTTAATTTTGCTTCTTGTACTGTAAGAGGTTTGATTAAAACGTATGTGCAATTTTGCAATTTTCACCGTTACAAGTGTCTGATTAAAAACCGTATTTATGTGATGTTGGTACACATGTGCAACGTTACAAGTATTATACACAATTAAACAAATACATTACCATGTACTCAACGCAACTATAAAGTGTATTACATCGGCCAGGTCGCAGGATTTTTTTTCTCGTTGCGTCAAGTTTATGTAGTTGCACAATAATTAAATAATTTTTTAAAGAGGAGTGAGATGTCGTTGACATGAAACAATCATTTAAATCCGTTTCAAAATAATCATTCTATGATTTATTAATTAATATAAAAATATTCAAATATTAAAGTTTAAAATATTAGTGAAATAAATATTCACTTTTGTAAGCTTCATAAATATAATGTAACCTGCTATGCTATTCATAACATATAAAAAAATAACCATATAATCTTACTAGCTAAACAAACATGTTAAACAAGTTATTTAAATCCTTGTTTGTTTTGTGTGTGTCTGAAATTAACTCAAATTTTAAATAATAATAGCAACTCATTTAAATTTACTGTTGCTCTAAACAAAATAAAAATAATATAACGTTTACTTCCAATCTATTATTTATTTCTACAGACAGACCCATAATTTTTACATACAACAAAAAATTGGTATTTCGTTTCTAAATGTTCTTGTTAAATTAAATTCTCTTATTTAACTACTATTTAACTTTATACTTTAGTTATTTACTGTTCATAGATCAGTTCTTTTTTAAGAGCTCTTTTCACAATAAAAAAAAATATAATTTTTTGTTATCACCTGCGTACATCTGCCGTTACCGTTGCGTGTGTGTGTCCAGAATCCTGAGAATTTGATGATGATGATGATGATGATGATGATGATGCTGTGATCTCTGTCTCTACGGGTTGTTGTTGGTGATGCTCCAGAGTTCCTCCTTATGTCTTGGTGTGTGTGGTACAGTGTGTGTCCTGATCGATCTGCAAACCGGCAGCGTGACGTTGTGTGAAGATTTCTTAAGTCTGAGTGTGTAACCGCCCAAAGTTGCCAGTGGTATTTATACTGGAGGCAATCTGATAGGTCAAGGCCTGTTTTCGACATGTTAGGTATTGTCAGTTTCGTGCAAAGCGCCCTTTTACTTACAACCACTTTTTAGTTCATTATCGCGATTACGAGCGATATCATTGTTTGCATAATTTTATTCTGGTCACTCACATATAACACACATATTAATTACTATTTAATTACACTAGTAATTAATATTAAATTAATAGCGTCTTTATTATTGCACATTTTTTAATATTTTATATCACCATAATCGTTAAAATTCCTTAATGTAATGGTGTCTTTATAATTGGTGTAAGTCTTTGTTCACAGGTTTAAAGCAAATAATTAGTTTATTAAAATCCTGTTAAGACCTGATTAATTGACAAGCCAACAATTCGTACGGGTCTCCCCTTCTTTGTCGTTCAATGCAGGTCGGAACTGGCTTACACACACACATACACAAACGCTGTAGTTTTAACTATCGAAGCACTTTCGACAGGCCAGAGCCTGTATTTTCCCGCACAAAATTGTTTAAAACTGTTCGTCTTATTCTTTTTACACTAATTATTTACAAAACATACCTCCCTGGGCAAATATGCAAATATATGTGTTGTTGCACATGTGACAATCGTCTAAAATTTTAGGTCTATTTAATGCATAATTTAGATTTCACGGCTAATTGAGTAAGTCGTCTTTAGGTGTATTAGACGATTTTTTTTTCATTCTACATTGCAAGAGTGAAGAACATGGAAGAACAGAACTGCTCTGTCCTGGTAAACGTGTTCAGAAGGCTTCTGGCGAGACTGCTGTGCGTGAACAAGCAGTTTACAAGCTTCAAAGACTGCCGCAAATGGGTTTAAGAACGTGGTTGTCAGATGAAGAGTATGTTTTCGTGTTTGACAAAATTTCATCCCTAGGCGCAGTGGTAAATAAAGAGTACTATGCGGGCATTTTACGCCATTTGTTTGAAGCTATTGGTTGGAAACTGCCAGATTTGCGGAAGAATAATTTATATAAATGGCAACCCGATAATGCTCCTAGACGCATGTCATTGCTTGTTTAGAATTTTATCATGCTAGGCAAAAGAAAACGTCTTAATGATGACACGGGAACTGCCGTATTCACCAGACGTGTCCCAACGCGATCTTTTCTTCTCCCAATAGTGATAATTTCTACGAAAGTACAAAGTTTCCGTTGAAGACGTAAAACGAAAATCGCTGACTTAGTCGTGTTACATTCGACTGAGACTGCTTTGAAGGGGCCAGTACAAGTGTCGATTAAAAAAGGCATAATTTTTAAAATAAACATAAACTGCATTAACTTTTATCAAACCTTGTATACATTTATTTTTTAAAAATTATATCGTAATCGTCATCATCATCATCATCATCATCTTCACAGATTAAACCAAGAATTGTTTGTTCCGGTCTCAAATAAGCAAATATTACAGCTGGTCACTCCAGCGCTTCCTTGTACGTCCCACACCTCTCCGTCCCCTCCGCTTATAGTTCCATAGTTGTTTGGGGATGCGCCAGTCATACATTCGGCAAAGAAGTTCCCACCAATTCAGCCGATACTGGGCGATCCTGTTGAGTATACTCATAATATTCAGTTCCTGCCGTATATCTATGTTTCTTCTATGATCATGGAGAGTATACCCTGCCACGTGCCTGAGGAATCTTATTTCAGCCGCTTGGATGCGACTGGCCTGGCCTTTCGTTAAAGTCCAATTCTCAGACCCATAAAGAAATGTGGGAAGAGCCACCACCTTGTAGAATTTTAGGCGTGTTCCTTTACTTGCTGACTTAAGAGTTCGCCTGATGGTCCCGCGCATAAGGTTAAACTTATGCAACTTATGCACCACTTCGTTGCTTGCATTATAAGACACACTGTAGCCCAGGTATTCAAAACTGCTAACTTGTTCCAGGACAGTACCATCTATAACAATTTTTGCCCGTACGGGATTAGTTCCACAAAACGCCATCGCCTTGGTTTTGATTGTGGATATCTGCAATCCAGAGTCTTTTCAGATTCCATTTAACAAATGTATCTGGATTCCCATTTGGAATCTATTTTTAGAGTCCGACGGAATAGCCTGATCGTCCGCAAAGAACAAAGTGTCAATTGTAGAGTGACCAATCATAAAATGCTTTGGAAGACACATATGCCAGTTTTGTATGACATCGTCAATATATAAATTAAAAAGAGAAGGTGATAATTTAAAAATTATGTAAAAAGTTAATAAATTTAAAACGCGGAATTTAACACAAGACTTTTGCAACTAAACGGTGTATATCGATAGAAGAATAAACGAATAATAAAATTGTTCTAACATTATATGAAGTCTAACGTAAGTTGTGATGTGTAGCAAATTACGTCCTCCCACGTCACACTGACTGGCAGCATGGTAGTCAAGTGAACATGTGCATCCGCGTACACGCCTCGTAGCAGCGAGAGTTTACACACGCCGTTCAATTGCATACAGTTCGCCTGTTCTTCAGCATCATCACTTCAGTAACTTTATCCAACTGGGTGTCATGTACTGTGTTTACCACATAACATGTGTACGTGGACGTCTCACATAACCGAGCTGTCAACATCCAAACACACATCAGTGCATAACAATATACCCTTTATAACCATATAAATAGCGTGGAAGCATTTTAACGTAACCACTGATTTTATATTCCATGTTTGTTATACACTTTATACAATTATTGTTTTCCGTTATATTGTTTTTTGTTAAAGCGTATGACAAGTCCAGTACAAAATATTTAAGTTAAAAGTGGAATGCCAGAAAAACAAGAAAAGAGGTTCAGCTAAAATTTTATTTTATAACGTAATGCCTGTGCCAGTGTTGTTGTATGATTCTGAAACTTGGCTTCCGGCGAAAACGTCTGAGTAGAATACATCCATTGAAGATTAGATTCTTGCGGTCTGTTAAAGGCTACACAAGAAGGGATAGACCGTACATTCGTAAAGATTTGAACATTTTTATCATCCAAGATTATATTGCAAAGAACAAAGAGAGATGGAGTGTCGTCTGAATAGGATGCCAGACGGCAGATTGCCTACAAACGTTTGGCAATACGATGCCGTTAAACAGCAAAATATAGGATGACCTAGGAAGTCCCAAATATTTGATTTGATCACAACAGGTGATTTACCTAGTCCTAGTCCCTGATAGAAGAAAAAGAGGAAGAAAATTGACATGCCAGTTTTCATTATTAAAAATTGTATGCTTATGAGGTTTGCTATATACTAAAGACATTAAGATTGAAATATCTTCTTCTTCTTCTTCTTCTTCTTCTTCTTCTTCTTCTTCTTCTTCTTCTTCTTCTTCTTCTTCTTCTTCTTCTTCTTCTTCTTCTTCTTCTTCTTCTTCTTCTTCTTCTTCGTTTGAAATACTGTGTTCTATCAGTTACCTCAGCCTCAGACCGCACACTTTTGTTTTACCAATGAGTGTATTTCAGCGCCGCTTTTGGCAATCGATTCTCTGCCATCGTTTGCAAAATATCGCACCTTCCCTTCTATACGTCGAAACAGTTGTGTTTGTAACTTTTACTTCTAACTCAGCTCTTATATTCTCGTTTCGTCTTCTATCTTGCAATGTATAGTATTTCGGAGAAACCGCATATCAGCACTCTAAATCTTGCCGCATTCCTTTTTCGTCGTGACCCCCACCGCACTTGTATACGTTAATGTGGGTATTGTAGTTGTATTGTAAAATTTCATCTTGTGCTGTGTCTTGTTTTGATGAAGCCTAATTTTTAAGATTTTGATGATTCGTTCCACAAATACTCTTAAATGTATTTACCTTGTCTTTCATATCATCCTCATATTCATAGCTTGCTTTAGATTCGAGATATTTAGAGGGCTCACTTGTTTTCAAATACTTTTGTTTATAACTATCTTAACTATAACAATGGATATATATTGCTGGATATTTACCTATAAAAGCCATAGTTTTAGGCTTTTTCTATGAAATTTTACCTTAAATACTCTACAAAGACGACAGTTTTTGTAAATATTTAAAGTGTGCACACGCCAAGAGTAGACTTGAGAATTACCGCGTACATTGGTTGTAGTAATGCGCTGTAATTTTCAAAACCAGGCGCTGCCATAAACAGCTAAAATAATGAACAAAGTAACACGGACAGCAAGTGTTACACAACGCTCAGTGATCGCGTGTATTCCTCTCCGTTGTAGTAATCTAATTACACGTAACTAATGTATTCAGACAGCCAGTTTTTGTCTTTATTAAGACTTAACAATTTCATTTTTTGCGTTTATTCCCCTGAATTTATTTAAATTACTAATTGTAATTAATGATAATGTGATGTATTTATAATATACACGCACTTATTGTTTACTAATGGTACCTATATTCCCAAATTTCTATTGTATTGTATTTATTGTTCATAGCCTAAAGGTACCATACATACGATTTGCAATAAAATTTTTATTACTCACCGAGAAACTTTGGACAATAACGTACGTATGACGTTCATTAATCAATGTCTACGAATTCGTTTTTGTAAATAGTGACTGTTTTATTAATATATTGTGACCGCAAAGTGTGCTGTATATGACCTGACGATGGTCTGTGACTGAAATCGATCGTTTTTAATAACGTGGTAATAATAATTTTATTGCAAATCATATGTATGGTACCTTTAGGCTATGAACAATAAACACAATACAATAGAAAATTAATTGTAATTCTATATAATGTAAAACAGTAATGTATAACTTTATAAGTAATTTATATATAATCTGATTTTTACACACACACACGCGCGCGTTGAAAATTAACATTTCGTTCTGTTTGGACAGAGTATTCTAATGGTTGTAAGCTACATTTTCCATATACTCAATTCACCACAACTATAATTTTTATATGGTTTTGTAAATGAAATCAGTCTTTTTCTATTTTTGTTATCTCCAAGAAAGTAATAAAATTTGTAGATTAAATGTAGACAGACTTTTGCAGAATCGGACAGAGTTTCAGCCTGATTTCTGGCTATCACTGAGAACATCTATGACGTTGCTAGAGTTTGCACCAATCAGAAGGTCTAAAAATTATTTGAGTCAGACGCTGACAGCGTGCGGATGGTTCAGTTCTTTCCGAAGTCTTGCCATAGAAAGACGCACTCGCTGTCACGAGATTTTCGTGACGAGACAAGACGATTTCCTTAAGACTTAGAAGTTGGTTCACGGTTCGAGTTCTTCGAAAACCATTGCCATTATAGAACCCAGATAATTTTAAACAGATCATACTCTAGTGCTTTTTTGCGTAGAGTGGAAGATTTCCGTTTAGGGGCGAAATATCTAACGACATATTTTGAGTTAACGCGTGAACACTTCAAGAAGCCGGATTTGTGTAAGCATAATACACGATATATTTTTACACAGTTTTGATCCCTGAGATTAAGTTTATTCAAGTTGTAAACAATAACAGTTCCATGTTGCAGTGTGCGTGTGTGCAAAGACGTGAATTGTCAGCGTAGTAGTCATCGGTCGACGTGCAGAGTCTCAGCGGTGCAGACGAGCAGCGTGCGGAGCGCCGGGAGTCTACGCAAACTGTTAGAATTCTACGTACAAGTAACATATGTGTCAATAGACTCGTTTATTGAATGATAATTCATTAATAAACAATTTCATATTATAAAGTAATAAGATAATAGTAAATTTTAAAGTTTTAATTTAATAAAATTTTCCTACCTCCAGATATAGACTCTGTTATAATAATTTCAATGTAACCTATCTATGCAGTTTTAATTTGTATCGTTACGTAATATATATTGCAACGAATCAC